>JABUQX010025715.1:0-7500 GCA_015478945.1 Trachelipus rathkii
TCCACTGGTCCTGTGCTGTTACGGAACTCGTTATATATTCTTGTTTTGACGCCCCTCCCTGCCGTTCAGTCAACTATCAAAGATTGAAATCAAAGATTTGAATCAAAGATTGGAATCGAAGATTGAAATCTGAGCCATTTGCTGAACCCAGCGTTGGAAATTTAAGAAGGGACCCCTGTCAAATGTTATTATTTATTATTTTTTGGATAATTAACGTGGATTACTACAATGGATCACACCTTCAGTCGTTACCATTTATTAATCAGTATACCTTTTACAGTATATATGAGTGTTATATGGCCATACTTTATCGTTACTTTTCTTTGTATAGTCTCACGTCCTTTTGCCAGTTTCCAAGAGGAGGCTTGTCAACTTTAATCTTCTTTCGAGAAAGTAGTTTCGTGGCTGGTTTTCTGTGTCTGTTTCTGATATTGTTCTTGGTTTTTTTAGCTGAATGGATTATATTAGCGCTCTTCAATAACTTTGTTCATCATAATGTGGTTTTATGTCTGAGTATATAATATTGATTTCAGAGTACGAGTTTTTTCACTATAATTATATGCAAGTGCAACTAAAAAAAGAGAATATATTAATTATATGTTTTAAATTATTCGTGATAATGTTTTCTAAGTTCTTGGAATACTAAATATCCATAAATAGAATAATAATAAGCTGTGTTACTCATCCGTCAGGCTGGAGCGTGAGTAGTCCAGTACTCCTGTGTCATTTGAGTATGGGAAACCTGTTTTCTATAACTTACAAAAACCTTTTATCTTGTTTATTGTTTGTTATTCAGCTCGTCGCAATTTGGGCACAGACGTGTTGCACGCGAACAACAAGTCTCCTCTTATGGTATACTGTTGATAACAAATGGTGTGGCAACCGTTAATGAGAAGGTGTAACGTCGTTAAATTTTAATCGTTAACAAAAAAATTAACGTCGTTAATCATTAATTAAAGCGTTTTTCGGTAAAGAATGTAGCGGAAGTTAATCGTTAATCGTTAACGTTAACCATCTTCCCAATATGTAGGAATATAATGCATTATTTGTTATAATTGTTAACTTTCTTTTATTATAATAATATGTTTCCTAACTAATATTTCAATTTTAATTAGATTTTAAGGACTTGCAACAAGAGTAAGACAGAATTAATTTACGGTGCTCATGATAGGCTTTTGAAATACGCAGATTGCTTTTCGCCCGGCTCTGCCGAAGAATACTTCCAAATCGTTTAATATTTACTTCCGTATCTTTAATTAATTTAAGCCGGGTTTGAGCGTTCATACGCTCACTTTTGTTTACGTTCAGTTTTTTGGGGCTGTTTCCCGCTAGAAGAATTTTCCAGTTTCCAATGCTTTATTATAAGCAGCATAATAATACAATATCCATACATTATCATAACATCAAAGTGAAGAGTAAACAAGTTGCTAGTTTCGAATATGCACTTCGCGCCAGAAGCGAGTTCCTGATAGGTCGACATACGCGCTTGCGCGCATTCAGATGTTATCTTCTCTAGTGCGTGCGCCACATACTGAGCAATAGGCTGAGTCCTAGAGCGTAAAGGCTTTCTTGTTTGGTTCTACTTGTTATCAATTTGCTTAAGATGTTTGAATTTTGGTTTTTTTTTTGCTGTAATTAGCTACTTCAAGCCGTGCTATCGTTTACGTTGTGTGATCGCATATTGTGAGTTCCTTCCATTGTGGCAAATAAAAGCGATTCGGCCCATGGATATTCATCTCTATTTGGTTCAATTTTGTGTGCAACTAACATGGATTCTTTGTGTAGAGGGCAGAACACGTACAATGGTACGGCCCAAAGTGACTTTGGGCAGCATAGATTGTGACCGTATCACGGCCTCGTTTCTTCATATGAGTCCTCTTAGAAATAGTTCCGTTCGGAGAGCAAGTCACGAACTGAGGGTGCCAAAAATGACAGTGTGGAAGGTGTTTAAGGAAATGTTTGCACATGCGTGCATACCGGTTGCAGTCTTGTAGCACTGCTTTACGAAGCCCGACGACTAGGCTCTACGGTTTATCTTTGCCTGTGCAGTGTTAGTTTTTTTCGGAGACGAATACCTTTCTAGATCGTTGTAGTGTTTAGCGATGATCCGACCTTTCATTGCTCAAGGGTAAGGTGACATGCCCATAATGTTCCGTATCTGGGGTCTGAAATCCGCATGAACTGAAGTAGAACACGAACGTGATTCGGCCCAAGGTTTACTGTGAATTGTCTTTCCAATTAGACAGGGATTCGACTGGACGGCAGCCCTTTGTCTTTATAAACGTGTGGTTTTTTTAACTATTGCGGCACGTCAAGATGGAGCCCCTCCACATTGGAGTCACATAGTTCGCAGGCGTGGTTGAACGACTTACTCTCAGATCGTTGGGTTGGTCATAATGCGTCCAGACGCAGCAAGCTCTTATATGATCTGGCCCCCCGGGTCCCCGGACTTCACATATATACAACTTCTAAATAGAAGCTGGGGACTGATACGCAAATATTAGTTGACTTTTCTCAATTTATATTATGTTAATTTGTATATTATCCAAAATGTTTATTTAAAATTAAAGATCATAATTGTAGGCGCTAAAAAGAACATCATGCGTTTGGCATGTTTCCGACAAAGATACCGACATTACATTATGTTTAAAATTTCATTATCCGTTTGCGCCAAGAGTTGGTTCAGGTAATGCATATGCTGACACTCTTGAAAGTAGTTAATTGTGGCCATTTCTATGTGGGTATATTTGTGTCGTACGTTTAGTATGTTCCTCGTTGCTTTCTTGTAAAAAGAATTACTCATTTTTGTAGTTGTAATGTGGAAGAATCAATGGAATAGATGAGTTAGTTTTTAATTGACGTAACCGGTCATTCTTTTGCATTATTGTTGGATTATTTCTTTTTGTTTTGTTATTATTTCTTCTTACCTTTAACCTCGTAGCAATTACAGCAATACATAAGTGTGTAGCTTCAAAAATTTGAAATCTTATTAATAAATATTCTCTGTAATGTTATACGAATGATTATTTTTTTTAGTACATTTTTTTTATTTTTTTATTATTATTTTTTATTTTTTATCTTTTTTTTATATATTTTTTTTTTTTCGGTTCTATTTATTATTTTTTTTGTATTTTTTATTACTTAAAATTTTTTGCTTTTTCGTTTTAAGTTTTCTCGCATTCTTCTTATCTGCTTTGTTAGGATAACCTTACTAATCATCTATTGTAATGGTTTCATTAATATTGCCTAATTTAAGATTTGTTCTGGCCTTTCATGCTAATCATTTCCGCTCAAAATTTTGATACAATATACCACATTTCATCTTTATATATAAGTTTCTGTGTACCTTATTATCTTTGAGGCGCGAATTGCACATTGGCCTAACGAAATTGAGCCTCTTATGATAAGTCGAAATTAATTATATCTATTTGCTTCTCCAAAGTCTATATTAATCCATTTAGATTTTGAGAGTGTGTGTCGACTAGTGTGATCTAAGCAATCTTTTAAGGTTAAGAGTTATCGACAGTACTTTATTACAGTCACTCTGTGAGGTTAAGTGACACATCTATCTCTAATCAGATCAAGGATTAAGTAAATATTGATTTGACCACTGAACCATTACGCTCTCACGATTCTGTAAATTTTAATTATTATTTCTGTAATTCGAATGATTCACATTTTAAATTCTACTTTTATAGAGAGAAATCGACAAATTTCTAATAATACAGACGGGAACTTACTATATACTGTTTCTAGAGTAGTATTAAACAAGATCATAATTACTAGTTGGTCCCATCTCAACTATTAACTACTGTTCTATAGGCCCTATCGTTATCACAATGCCTCTGTGAAATTTTAGAGTAACTGATATGAATTTTAATGATCTCATTATTGTAATGTCCGTACTTTATGTTATAACAGTATAGACAATTGGCCGATTATGGAGCGCACATAGATGATAATACTCTCATCATCTAGCGTTTGAAGCATACACATTTGATTCTTTTCTTCACAACTTCTTATATTTTAAAGTTAAAAACCACGATATGTTAATATTTAGTAACTTATTAGCTTATAATCTTAATTGAATGCGCAAATAAAATCTAACGTGATTTGTGGCAAATTATTTCGGAAAATCAGATGGCTATAGAGATACTCAGATTAGTGTAATTCCAATCAATTCGGGCACAGTCACAAGATAGGTAAATGTATACTTGTGAGGAACCTAATTGTCGGAATTTCTCGAGAGGTGGTGAAACCTTTTGTGATGTCGTGAGTATGCGGTTGCGCGGCATTTATTTCATAAAATTCCGGGAGCTTGGACCCGTAGGACCTGTTAGCATCGAGTAGCCATTTATGACAGGACACATAGCGCCATCGATAGTACTAGTGCACTTAGTAATGTTCGCGTGCTTCTCATATCAGCCTGATTTGTAGTGATCGTGATATATTTGCAAGCCTACTTGTCAAAGCTATTTTTTGAACGGAAACCTGAGATGAGGGCCCATCAACAAGTAGCTCACAGCAATCGGAATCTGAGTATTATCCAGATTTTAATTTAATAAGAAGCGATTTTATGAACGTTTCATATGGCTGTCGGATAAGTGGGCAGAAAAAGAAAATCAAATAACAGCTGTGATAATAGAGTGGAGAATATCACTCGAAATTTTTAAGATATTTTAAACGCCTATATGCCTCAGAATCTTGTTTTTTAGCGTATTAAGCCAGTGATTTCTCTTATTATCAGTACTACACTAGTAATATCGTTAATAATATACTTTTTGGGCATTTGCATACGCGAGTGGTTATCCCCTGTGGTATTTTCTTGAATATGTGAGCGTATCTCATTATATCTGTGTCATTAATCACACTACTACTACGATTCTAGTATAGGTCTATTCGATACTTCAGTATCCTAACAACTGGTCTACAGTGGCAAATGTTAAATCTGGTGAGTAGATAATATTATTGTACACCGAGTGCTAATGTAATCGATGTTACAAACTCATAATCCGAGTTTTTTAGTGAACATATGCAAGAGAGTGTCAGCATTACAATATTCCTTTCTCTTTACATCACCTACCTTTCTCCTCTAACATCCTAGAGCGAACATGCTTTACAATTTCCTGAAACTTAACTTCTGTTTACTACAATTTCTGATTGGGCCTTCAGATACCTATTCCGTAGTAGTTGTTATCGCACGTTTCGCCTCTTTTCACTTTTACTTTGGGCGAGCCCAACCTCTTTAAGGAATAACGCTGAATTTATCGGCGCCTCCTACAAATCCTCGGGCTGGTGTTAGCGTCCACTCCACATGTTTGAGGTAATCCGAGCGTGCTTTTGAGATCACTAATTTTGGTTTCTTTACTAATAGAGTAGCTAAAATTCGGCTATTATTCGAGACCTGAATGGTATCCTCCTAATGTGAAATCTTGAGAGAGGGCGGTCATCACAGTATTCGATATCGCGGAAACTATTATTTTATGGTTTGGCTCGCTAATAATAAATCTTCATCGATCTGTCATTAGGGACCTCTCTCACTATCTGATGAGTATTAATCAGATGTATCTCTGTCATCGATAGTTGTTCGTACTATAAGTGATACCGGCAGCTAACTATTAGAACATTCTGTGTCGAGATAACTCAGCTATAAGATGACCTGTTTGATATACTTTCGCGACTCACTGTCTTTGCTCACCTGAGTCTATCCGCGAGAGTTACTTTATTTTATGTGCGCACGTGGAGATATACTTATATGATAAGAGTGAGTCTTGAATTAGGGCGGTAAGCCGCGGTACATTGGTCATCATAATGTATCGAGAATCGGTTGTAAGATACGCGATGAAGGTCACAGACACCTATAAGAAATTTTTCTCACGGAAAGTACATTATAGCAACAATACCTAACTCTTTAGCACTTTGTAAATTGAGAATTTTTATATGGTGTAATGATTAGCAAATCTCTGTATTGAAGTATGCACCTATGGTTTATTATTAAAATTGTTAGCCCACTAGTCACGCAAAAAGGAAAGCAATGCACTCAAGTAATACGTATACGTACGTACTCGTGGGTCATTTAATTTTTGCCATTTGTCATACTCTTTGAAATCGAGAACAAGTCAACGTATTTCTCAGATTTCGTGTATGTCATATCTTCTCGCAGCACTCAGAGTGAGAAAGCAAATTTACGTAATACTGAGAATGAGTGTGCCAAAAAAACTTGCAAGACACTCTTCTAACGGTGAATAATTTGTGATAGAAACGTGAAAGCTTAAATTCAATATAAATCTACAATATTGGAGTTCTCCATTGAGAGGAGGCGTTATTAGCTTGAATAAATAATTGAGAGTATTTGAGGAGTATAAAGAAAAAGTAATTAGTATGATTCTTGATTCAACTACATATTGAGATGAAGCAGAACATGGTTTTGAGAACGCATATCGAACCGAGAGTTTATAAAATCGCTCGAATTATTCCGCAGAAACAATTTCTTTTTAGCCGATGACAATCTCGCACTATATTACATGAGTTTAAGAGACTAGTTAAGCGAGCTCAACGGATCTACGTTAGACGTGGATGATAGGTGTAAAGATTCAGTCCGGAGAATTAACGTGCGATGTATAGCCGAGCAGTGTCATTGAGGTCGCTTCATTAGAGCGGGCACCACGCGTACTTATGCGTAGTATACGCTGAGTAAGGGCGTATTTTATCGTGTAGAGAAGGTAAGCTGCAGGCATAGACACTGAGATTAAAGCGAGACCAAGAATAATTAGCTGAGGTGAGTTATTAGAGTAGAGTCGTTAAGTATTTATCATCGCATCTTGTGAGACGCGTGTGATGCAGGCTCTCGCGACCTTCTATCGTCATACTCAGGTGGAACGATATGAGTGAGTTTGATCAGTCATATAGTTAGAGATGGATATTATAGTTATTCCCAAATATATAGATAATTATTACGAATATATATAAGTAAATTTTCACTATTTTTTTTAGTTTTATTAGATGGGCTTTTATTGGCTTGAGAGTAATCTATTGCATATAATATATATATAAATATAACCATTTGAGTAATATAGATATTGATAAGAGTTATATAAACATTCGTAACTACACAATTCAGTAAGAGAACCTAGACAAACTATTGATATATTAATTGCAATCAAAGCCCCCTCCCTTGGAAACTGAAAGGTGAGTTCAATAAAGTAAAATGAAGTACATAAATATTATATGTAAAATATACTGTATATTTAAAATGAAGATAAAGTGTGATCTGTAGAATCCCCTTCATATATTTATCAGTTTTGAACAGTGAGTCTCTCCATTATTCCTGGTACAGATTTTCACAATCTTCGATTCAATCTTTGATTCCAATCTTGATTTCTATATCTTTTGTAGTTGGATCTTCAAAATATTTCAGTTCCTGTTACAATCTTTGATTATCTCAATTCCTTAGTTTGAATTAGAGCGCTTTTGTTTTTATCCCCAAAATCTTCAGTTAAG
>JABUQX010025715.1:10000-37500 GCA_015478945.1 Trachelipus rathkii
TTATATTAATATATATATATATATATATAATACCGCCTTTATTTAATATAATTATAATATTATATATATATATATTATATATATAATATATATATTATATAGGGGCGTGTGATTCGTGTTTTTTTTTTTATTTTTTTTTATTCTATTAATACTTATATTTTTATTTTCTAATTATTTTATATTTTTTTTTTTATATTATTTTTTATTATGCATTTATATTATTTATTTTGTGTTTGTATATAATTTTCATTTTTTTTTTTATATATTTTTATATTTTATTATGTTATATTATATTATTTTTTTTTTATATCTTAATTTTTTGGGGGTGAGGGGGGGAGTAGGTAGTTTTATTATTTATATTTATTATATTTATATATTTTTTAAATATTTTTTAATATTATATTATTTTCATTATTATATATTATATTATATTATTTTTTATTTTATTTATTTATCTTTTTATAGTTTTCCCCCTTGCCACATTTTGAATAAGGAGATGGGGAGTAGGGTTTAGAGGTCATAGGGTGCGGGCGATACTTCGGCGCAAGCATAGCAGGAAAGTTAATCATAACAACCCCTAGAAGATGTATTTTCGGTTCACGCCATCTGGGATGTGACCTGTTTGAGCCTTAGCAGATGAGGCGTGCAAGGTGTTTAGACGTCACTTTGCATCTGCTAGGTGGTCTCAGTATCGTAGATCCGGCAGGCATGGGGAAAATAACATTCTTAGGGGTTCATTATTTATGCCTACTTTGTGGATGTGTGGCGTGTGGGCAAGGCTATATGAAGTGTATGGTGGTCTATAGTACGCCGCGGTTCAGTATTATGCTTACCATAGGCGCGGTACCCTGGTTCAGTGATCGTGCGAGCGGGAGGAAGAGGCCTAGATGATGCGTCCCTTTGTGAGGTCGGTACATTAGTGTCAGTACCAGAGAGGAGGTATCGAGCAAAGCTCTTTCTTTTGAGCTCGACGCTGGCGTAGGGGGGTCTAAAACACGCTCATGCATCATGCATCATCATCATGGCCACCGTTTTTGCTCGAGAACGGAAACTGGGGGGTGAGGAGGGCGGGCGAGCTGACAGTAGCGGACGGAAAGGAGAAGTAGGTAGAGAGAAGATGAGTGAAAATTATGAGATACGAAAGGAGAAAGCCCACCCTCACGTTCAGTACCCCTGGCCCATTGTGTGTGGGCCCACAACCATATCGCGTGCGCGTACTACAAACCCCCGCTCATCTCGCCTCTGCCAAACTCACATTTTCTTTATCTCCAGACTCATTCGTTTACTGAATCTCTATATCCACTTTTTCTTACGCCCGGTCCAGTTGTCCGATTCTCTCAACTTATCGAGCTCAACCACTATACATCCGCTTAACCAACCAACTTTTCATTCCTCCTTTCCACATGACCAACACCATCTCAACGTTAATTTCATTTATTCTCTATTTACCCCTTTCTTCACACCACACAACTCTCTTATTACGTTCATTCCTCTCATTTTTATCAATTTTTTTCAGCACCAGCAAGCTTCTAGCATTGTTCATCTGAACACTTGATACTTTTAGATCTTAGGTGGAGCGCTCATTATTTCCAGCCATTTAGTCCTCAGCTGACATAGATTATTTGATATAACACGGTACACATACCGCTCATGTAAGAGCCCTAGCGCACTCAACGTCTAGTTCCCTAATTGCGTATCCATCCAACGATGTTAATTTGCACCACCACCTTCCGCCATTCACAACCTTTCCTATCTACACTGCCTCATCTTTCCCTTCTCATGCGAGAGCATTCATCTGAAATGATTTAAACTTCGAGTTACAACTTGTTTCCATGTTGCGTCTACCTACTAACATAACTTCACACTGAGGACTGTCCTCACTCACACCATAACCATATACTCCTTTCCAGTCCTACGTTTACTTTCAAACCCTCCTGCCTTGTCATCCACTCACTTCCGCGCCAAGATTCTTCCTCTACCAATCCCTGCTTCTAAACTCGTTTCTAGGCATTCGTCCACCGACGGAAATCACTCAAATCATGGGTCTCGCATATAATTTATCGTGAATATTTGGGGGCGATCGCTCTCCACTCATGGCATCCATTTTTCTCCATCATTTTGTTTAACGTAATTCCTGTCCACGACCCACCTTCAATCTCTTTCATAACCCCACTGATTAATACAAATTGAATATAACCATAGGAGACATAGACACATACTTCGCCATGCCTTACTCGCTATTAATATTAACACCAATTCTATCATTTTGTGTGTATCACCATTTATTCTTACTTCGAGCGCGTCACTTATCTGTCATACATACTTTTGATTGCATTTCAGAAGTGCCTACCACATTAAACACCATATATTATAACACCTGTCCATAGAGCTGTCTCCTATTAATCTCCTATCATACGCAATTTAGGTATTATGTGAGAGTTTATTAATATATATATTTATATGTTATATTTATTTATTTATTGCTGCTTAAAAGTATTTATTTACTTATATATTAGTCACTCACTTTATATTATATTATAATATTTATTTATATTACTTATAAATATATCTAAAAGATATATGACTATATATTTTAATTATTATATAATTTTATTATATTATATAATATCTATATATTTATATATAATTATTTACTCTATTTCTTCATGCATTTTATTTTATATAATTTACCAATATTTTTTTTTTTTTTTGCTTTTTTTTCATGTCATAAATTTACTTTTTTTTTTTTTTTTATTTTTTTTTGTTTTTTTATAAATTGAAGAATTCTATTATTACTTTCTTGTAATTATTTTAATATGTTTTATTATGATTTAATTATATTATCTAATATATAACATATCTTGTTTATATATAATTACTTTTATCAATATATAAATATTTAATATATATATCAATTAATATTTTTCTATATATATATTTTTCTTAGAGGTGGTACATAACTACTTCTACTAATATTATATATTAATTTATTAATCTTGTCTTTCATAATAATATAGATATTTATATCTACTTACATTAATTTATTTGTCTATTTGTTATTATATTTAATGATTACTTCTTTGATATCTATTTTATTTTCATATTAATTAATTATTATTTTATCTGTTATATAATATTTTATTAATACTTTTATATGTGCAATTTCTTTATTATATATATTAATATTATTTAAAATAAATTATATTTATACTTAAATAAAAGTTAAATATGATTCTAACAATTCAAATAAAGTTAAAAACAACTGATCCAAAAGATATCTCTTCTCAAAATTTATAAAGCAATATTCTTTGGAAGAGCCGAACAAAAATGTTGGATTTTCACTGACAAAAGTGGTCTGGTTGTATTTTTTTTTTTTTTTTTTTTTTTTTACAGCTAACATCACCGCTCACGGGCAAGCCCTAATCTAGGAGGGTCGTTCTCAATTTAAAGCCCGCAGCAGATCGGAGCCCATAGAATGGAGAATCGCGTCTCACACAACTACCACGTATACCGTGATCCAAGTGACGAACCTGGTCCTTCTCGCTTTTATGTTGGGCGACGTGTCTCCTTTTTTTCACGTCTTGAGTATCTTGGTAATCGTCTATCCTGGTGCTTTGATCCATTTTCCTTTCTTTGTAATCTCCTATTTTTATTTCGATATCTTCACTGCGATTGTACGAAGAAAACATTGTGTGTAGTAGTTTTTTCTAGGCCTTATTCATTGTTTTCACTTGGATGTTTTTTTAAACCTAATTTATTAAGTGATGTCACCGTATCAGACTGCAAAATGAAGCGGAAGGTTCCTGTGAACGCAGTCAGATAGGGAACAAATATCATTCAAATAATTAATCACTAACTGATTCTTCGGAGTAATTTTTTTTTTTTTTTTAAAGTTACCATTCCTTTATCTTCGCTAGATCCCTTTGCTAAGTGAGGTGATCTTTGCTCATACTTGGTACATATTAATTTCCGAGAGTGTTTCATACAGTCGTTGATTAAAGTGGCAGTGGCATGTGCAAACAACTTTATTGTGCTGACAATTCTATTAATATGATCACATACGGTCTTTATATATTGAAGAATTACATAATTTTTTTCAAATTCAACTATTTCTAGCAGAAATTTCACTATTTTGTAGACTAATTATTTTACCATCAGAAGGTCAACAGACAAAATTTTATTCTTTCAATTTTCTTAACAATAGTTAAAGTAATATTTTTCTTAATTTAGAAGAACATGCGCCATCAATTAAATATGGATATGTAAGAAATAACGTGTAATTATTGTATTTTAACTAACTCAATTTGATTGGCAGTTTATTCTTTGAATAGGACGTGTGAAAAGGATAGGAACTGTTGTTCAGTCTCGACTTCCTTGTCAGAGGAGCTTGTTCTCATCTTACCATTCTATTTCATAACTATTTTCTTATACAATTTCTTCAAACAAAAAGATCCCTTAATCTATTCTGATTTCTTACATTTTTTCTTGCCATATATTCTCTTTATTACTTTTATCTTATCCTTTTTTTATACGTGCTTTTTTATCCCCATATTTTGCATAGTGGGTTAACCTATCGGTGGGGATCCACATGAAATCTGTTCATCCTTCTTAAGGCCGGCTATCCATCTCATCCTATGACTCATCCATTTTAACGTGTTAGTAGTCGAGTTAATTTTGCCCCTTATGTTATGATATAAACTCCAACTAGCTATCGTCGGGAGGATTATTTGATTACTCCAAGCTGTCCATCTCGTTATTGAGATGGACGGACGTACTCAACGCTCCTGCGCCACGAGCAAATTCTCCATTATATAATATTTTTATATATATATATATCATTTTATATATTTATTTTATTAGTCATATTTATAACTATATTTTAATTTTATTTTTCTTTATTTTATTTATATATATATATATATATTATTATTATTTTATTAACTATATTATATATAATATATTATTATATAATATATATACCTAATTAATATTTATATATATATTCAATATATATATATTATATATCTTTATATATATTATAATACTTATTGATTAATATCTTAATATATTAATTAATATATACTATTTATCTCTTATACTATTGTTAGATTTGGGTTGGTCTTGCTCACTACGCACATGTTTAACTCTTAGCTTCAGAAATTGCTAATGCCTGCTCGGAGAAGGTCCGTGATCACCGTAAACGGCCTTCTATATTTCGGCGAAATTGTATGATCGTATGGGTACATGGAATGCAGAGATAAATGGTTAAGGAGAAGAGAAGAGGTGATGGAACGTTTGGGTACATAGGCAAATTTGGGGGATTTCCTTGCTGTGACTGAAACAAAATGAAAAGGAAACGGTGAAATGAGTTGTACATATTATGTAAAATTATTAGAATTATTAAAATGTGTCTTAGCAAAGCTCTTAAGTTATTTGTTTGTGCTTTATTAGTATGTTAAAATTAAGATTTTGTTTTTTGTGCGTATAGATGAAGTACATAGTGTTATAAGGTTTTATGGTTATTATTTCAGAATCAATTTCATATGATAGTTCGAAAAGGTGTAAAGAGTATGTTTACTTGTTATGTGCAGTTGTCCTTTGGTGCCGTCGTGCTAGTTCATTTTCATAATATGTGATGTGTTAGTTGTCTCCTATCATCAGTGGCTTATATTTACAGGCACGAGAACTTTGTCGAACATTTATTGCGGGTCTTAGGAAAAGTTAGAACATGGGGAAGTAACGTATCCAAGTCATTCTCTTGTGCCGTGAATTATATTTGGTTTTTGTTTACATAAGAAAGAAACATGTGTTAATGGCAAATTCTTGTAGTAAGCTTTTCCCAGATATTTGCCTTGTTAATTCTTTATCTATTATTCATATTAATTTTAAACATGCAAAAAAACGTTCCAAATCGTATTGATTTTGTTGAATGCATGTGGGGGAAGCAGCATTAATTTTGCTATGAAACTAGCGCATCTTGCGCCATTGACAATGTCGCGTTGTTGCACAGTTTGTGAATATTCCCTATATTTTCTTAATGAAGAGATGCTAGTAGTAAAAATTATTTTTTGACTTTTGCTTTTTTATCTATGACATATTATAAAAATAAACAGCGACGAAGAAATGTTAACGGTTTTCAATACATTCATTGTGTCATATGAGTTTGGTGTCGGTCTTTGGTTTTCCTCGGGCGCAGCGTACAGCGAGCCCTCTGCGCGTGTACGTAGGACGAGAGCGGTGTCTCAGGGACTAAAGCCTTTGCTCTCTCTCTGTTTAGGAGCACGTCTCTAAAGGCTGTCTATTATATCTAGTTTTTGTATTTCCAATACTTTCGAGTTTTATAATATCTTTTTCTCATTGGCCGGCTTGTTTAAGTCTCTCGCTAAAAGAAAAGAAATTTGCTAAAGGTTATATTTTAAGCTAACAGTATCAATCGAGCCCTATGATAATATTCTATAAAAGAGTGGTAGAGTATATTGTTTGTATTGTTATGTTTTTATTAGTTAAGTTACTTTTAACTTAGTAATTATAATTGTATTATTAAATTGGTGAAAATAACTTTGAATAAATTGAGTAAAAATTAAAATTAGGGAGCAGAACTCGAGAAGGAAGTGAGATATTTGATTTTTTTTCTGGAAGAATATTCTATAATATCAAACAGAAAAATTAAAGTCTCTACTTTTTATACTTACTTCTATTATACTTTTTATATTTACTTCAATTGAGTTGGCCTTTTATCTAAATATTTCTTCTTGATGGCAATGGCTAAGTCAAAGTAATCGTTCAATATAAAATTATAAGAATGAACGATAAAAATAAATAAACCCGATTATACATGTCAAAACAATAAATTGAAATTAAGCTACCCAATCCTAGTTGTGCCCAATACGACTTACCAAAACCCAGCTTCAATTATTACCGGTACTCACTAATGAATTAATTAACAATGAAAAGAAATCAAGACTTACTTTAAAAGGTACAGCCAGTACCGTAATTTATCCTCATTTTTCTGCCTTCACCTTCAATCTCCTTTTTTTCTTTTATTTTACCAAATACTTAGTATTTAAGAGAGTCACTGAGGGCAAGTTATTGCCCCTTTATCCAAAATCGCCTGAATACTATAATCTCCTTTATTTTTAATAACTTTAATTACGACTGAAACAAATAAACACATATATTAAACATTCACAAAAAATTACACATATACAAAATAATGGAAAAAAAAAAAAAAAACAGGTAAGAAGAACCATCAATCTTTCTTTTCAAGAACTGAAAAGAAACATAAAAAACAATCACTAGGTTATGAAAATTTTAAGTGTATAATGAAAGAAAATGCGTGTTACTAACTAACTTTTCCCCCCCCCTACAATAACAAGTAACAAGTATGAAAATTATTTTATAATTAAAATAACAAGTTTGAAAAATTGAAAAATATATAATAAAAAATTTTTTTTTTTTTTGCTCCAACTACACCCAAAAATTTGGCATTGCTCCAGCTCTGAGTCTTTGCTTTGCTTTGCTTTGCTTTGCAGCCTTGAGAAGAAGTGAATGATGGTGAAGTTTGTGGTAGAATATTTAGAATAGAGAAAGAGTAATTGTTTTAGCTGAGGTAGAAGAAAACAATCTGAACATGATAATTTATATATTTAATGGAAATTATTTGAGGAGAATCAAATGTGAAGTGGATTCTAAAGAAAGGCTACACTTGGTGTCCTTTGGGTCCGAATGCTGATGAAAGTCTAGATTCTAAGCAATATATTTGCCGATATCGTGGCTCAATTGGATGTATCAGTTTACCTACAGTCTCCGCATCGACCCTCCCCCCTCGCGTTGGGGGCACAGTCAGTGACGCTCCTAACGCCTTTGCTTTGTCACCTCTACAACAGAAAGCTCCTACGGGGCATTTACGATCTTCCGCCCCATGTACTGATGCTGCTTGGCCTTCCGTTGGTGAACCGCTTTCGGCGCTGCCTGTGTCGATGGCTGTAGCGTGGATCCACCGTCGGTACTTTTGACATCTGTAGGCCCACCTGATTAATTTTTCCTGTCTGCTGCAGATGCTGAGGTGGAAAACAACTTGGCGCGCATCTTCGGCGATGGGCCTCTCTGGCACAGCGGTCGATGAGACTCCGCCGACTGCCAACAAATCCATTTCCCTCCTCTATTACTTCCCATTCTCCCCAGGATACACTGCTCCCACTCGCCTGGGACACCGGGACCCTCGCAAACATTCCCGTTCCCATGTTTCTGCTACCGACGATATGAACCACATAGAGACGATCATCTCCGATCGCCTTCCAACCTAAATATATTTCGATGACACTCTTCCTACAATGGAATTGCCGTGGTTATTATCCGAATTTTGAAGAATTGACTCGACTCATTCGTTTTTAAACCTCGATGTATATGCCTGCTGGAGCTCCACCTTCGCGGGCGTCCCATTTATCCACCTTTTACGTTTTCACTCCCTTAAAGTCTGTGCACAGCGGACTTTCCGATAGGAGTTGTTCAGCCATCCTCGTTGACAAAAAATATCTCGCACTCGCAGACCCCTTCAAACACCTTCATGTCATTGCAACTAGACTTCATCTGCCCCAGGAACTTACAGTCTTCAATTTATCTAGCTTCAAGTTCGACATATTCCAAATTGAACCTAGAATGGCTTCTCCGGCAGCTTCCGGCACCCCCCCCTGCTTGGTGACTTTAACTTTCATCACCCCATGTGGGGTAGTGACTATCTCCCCGTATGCCCCCTCCCTCCAATTCTCCAATTCTCGCTGGGCTGCCTCAACATAGGAGTTCTCACTTACGAACGTTTCGATACGCTTATTTCATCTTGCATTAACATCTCCTTCTATTCGCATGTCATCCTTAACCAGTTTTCTTGGTCTCGCTTTGACGACCTTTGTGGCAGTAATCATTATCCCATCTTATTAATGCAGCTCGCACAAAGCCCAACCCTGGAACCATTCTCCAGTTGGCGCTACGATCGTCCGGATTGGACGTCGTTCTGTAAATCCACTGCTTTGACAGTGTTTCCATCCATGGAACGATTCCCTTCCACAACTCATCCATTTGATTCCTACTTGGACACTATTATCACCGATGCAAGATCCTGCATCCCACGTTCTACAGCTCGTAAGAGGTCTGCTGCTGCTTGGTGGTCCCCAGAGTGCGCTTTTGCAAATCGAGAAACGAAAAGGCTTTATAAGCTATACAAACGAACGAATTAATGCCGCTAACTTGATACTATTCAAGGCGGCTACAGCTAGGTCCCGTCGTTTAAATCGATGGACCAGGAAGCAGTACTTTCGTTCTTATGCCTCAACCGTCAGCTCCTCAGCCCCAATGTCTTCGGTTTGGAAGGTGGTTCAGAAAATTTCAAGGAGACACTATGATTCCTCCACCCCAGTTCTCCAGTTTGGCCCCTCAATCTCCGATACAGTTTCCGTCCCAGGTCCCGTTGTAGATGCGCTTGGTTATAATTTTTCCAGCATCTCTAGTGCCTCCCGGTACACTGCTTTTCAACATATTCGAGCCTCCTTTCAACAACCAAACTTCTCGGTGGTGCTTGGCTCGGACCTTCAATACATTCACTTATTCACACTGGGCTGAATTCACAATTGCTCTTTCTGCTTACAGAGACGGCGCACTTGGACCGGACGGTATTTCTTTTCAAATGATCCGCCACAGCAGCACTTCGGCCACGCGACCCTCTCCAGACACTTCGTTTTGGATGAGTGTGTGCTACAGGGTAGTGTACTGTGTGTCCTCTTTGCAGTGGGTTTTAAAGATGTGGTAGCTAATGTTCCTCTATACGTCAAATGCTCCCTTTATGTGTATGACCTCGCCCTCTATTTAGTTGGTGCCAAGCTTCCGTGCATAGAATGACAACTTCAATCTGCCATTAAAGCATTAATGGCATCACTGAGTGGAGCGACCGTCGCGGCCTCCATTTCCTCCCGACTAAGACCAATCTGTCTTATTTCGGAGAAGGGGCCAGAGGGGAATGCATAATCTTGTTCCTCCTTCTCTCACCCTTTATGGCTCGCCGATTCTGGCTAAACAAACTCATATTTTTGGGTCTAATTTTCGATGACTACCTCACCTGTTTCCCACATAATCTTCACCTAAAGTTGGAATGTCGTCTCTCTCTCGACTTTCTGTGCCATCTCACTTCCAAGACTTAGGGCTCTGATAGGAAAACCCTTCTCCGTTTATTTATTGTCTTAGTTCGATCCAAACTGGACTATGGCTGTGCAGTATACAGACAAACGTCTCCTCTCCTCGACCCGATCCAGAATGGGGGTCTTCGAATAGCCACTGGTGCCTTTCGTTCCTCATCCAAGGTTAGCCTGGAGGCAGAGGCCATGTCATGCCCTTGTCTCTTTGTATGGAATACCTCATATGCACCACTTTCATCCGTCTCCAAACCCCATCGCCCTTGGCTCTAACCTCGCTCATCAACGAGGTGTCTCAACAACCCCTTTATTAGCTTTTGGCAATTACTGTATCCAACATTTTCAACTGTTTAAACATACCTTTGCGGAAAGTCCTTTCCTTTACATAAACTGGCTAGGATGCTCTCGCGACTTTCTGTCACGAAGTTCTGCTTCGAGTTGTCTAGTTTAACTAAGCACCTCACCCATCCCTACTTACTGAAGGCTGCTTTTTATTCTCACTATACTGTCCATATGACCTCCTTGCCAGTTTTCACTGATGGTTCCAAATCGGAGTGTGGTGTGGGTGCTGCTGCGATTTTTCCTGATAGCACTGTTACTCACGCTCCCCTTCCATGTCTCTGTCTTTACTGCTGAACTTATTGCTATTCTCTTAGCAATTTCACGTATCTTTACCATTCCTAATGCAGACTCCTTCGTGATATATTCCGATTCCCGCAGTAGACTTCAAGCATTGACGGTGATACTGACAAAAAAACCGTTAGTTCTTGTTCAAAAATTTCTGCAACTTCTGCACTTACGAATAAAGAGGGTAACGTTTTGCTGGATCCCATCCCACGTTGGTATCCCAGGGAACGAGGATGCTGATCGTCTGGCTAAAGAGGCTTCTGTCACTCGGCCGGCCCGGTCCGTATAGCTTCTATCAGTTTTACATCAAAATCACATACCACCAACTGACTTCCTTCCTCATGTCTGTCAGGGATTCAAGTTGTGTGGGCAGGAGTGCTGGGAGACGGACACTAGGGGAGCAAAGTTCCGTACCATAAAACTAGGGGATTAGCCCTCTTTGTACCATCACAGTCGTTATCAGGTGATGATGGCTCGCTTACGCTTTGAATATTCATTACTCGCTCACGGCCACTATATGTCAAGGACCAGTTATTGGCAGTGCCTGGCAGCTTTTCAGTTATTGTCAAACTTGTAGATATATGTTTCCTGGCAGTTTTGTAAACTTCTAGTAACCTATAGATCGTAGAGTCTATTTAATATTTCATTATTTGATTTTTGGATGGTTCAGTGAAAAATGCAAACAATTTTGGTAAACAACTTCTATCAGCCAGGTACTAGAGGTGAAACTACCTACAGTTTATACAAGACAAGCCTTTGGAAGTCAAAAATGAAAACAAATTAAAAGAATAGATATGGATTTATTTAAATAAACACCGAGTTTTTATCTAGGAGTAAGATAGAAAAAGGCCAAAAGCCTTGTGACGCTTAATATTCTTAGGGTAGGGTTCTTATATGTGAATAATTTAAATTTTTATCATGTTTTTATAGGTTTTGATGGCTACTAATAGACCAGATACCTTAGATCCTGCTTTAATGCGACCTGGGCGTCTAGACAGAAAAGTTGAATTTGGTCTTCCTGATTTAGAGGGAAGAACTCACATATTTAAAATTCATGCAAAATCAATGTCAGTTGAAAGAGATATAAGATTTGATCTGCTAGCAAGACTTTGTCCTAATTCAACAGGTAAGTTCACTTTTTACAAATCGAAGAACTTTTTTCATTGATATCCGTGATAATCATTATTTTAATTTGCACATTCTATTGAACTCAAATTTTTTTTTTTTATCGTTTAGGAGCCGAGATTCGTTCCGTATGTACAGAAGCTGGAATGTATGCAATCAGAGCAAGACGTAAAGTTGCGACAGAAAAAGATTTCTTAGATGCAGTTAACAAAGTTATTAAGGCATATGCCAAATTCTCAGCTACCCCAAGATATATGACTTATAATTAATAGTATTTATTTGATTTTTTATTATATGAATAAATTTAAATTTTTAAAATAATAGATGTTTTATTTAACTATTTTTAATGGTGTGTGGAATTTGCATTTTTATTTTTTCAAATCGGTTTCTTACAACAAAAGATTTAATTTTAACTTTATCACTTATGTGTTGCATTCCAGCATTTGCCTTCTTTGTCAATAGGAACCGAAATACTAATGCGCATTAAACATAGTTACGTAAAAAAGGAGCCATTACATACAATTGAAATTTACTGCATATACTAGTTATAACCAGCTTTATACCAAATATTATAAGAAAAATTAAACTTAAAAATTCTGGTCATAAACGACTTGCCCATTCAGATTGTTTAGTTTCATCTAAATCAGGACTGGGAAAACTTGGAGAAAATCTAATCTCCAAGTTTAACGGTAAATAAACTTGAACAATAATGTTTCAAAATATTTTATTCATAGATAGAAAGTGAAGAATTTTGAGAGTACTTTTGAATGGCAAAAAAAAAAAAGAAAATTTTTTTTTTTGTCGATTATGGAAAATAACTCAAAATTGTTTCAAAGCCTCATCAATAAATGGAAAAAAACAATGATATAAAATGTGTTTGACAGCAAAAAACAAAACAACGAAATATATTTAAAAGAAGGTAGCAAAAGATAAAATAAACCATTAAACATTCAAGTATTTAATAAGACTAACACTTTCAGTTATAATAAAAAAAAGTGGGAAATCAAAGAATTAATATTAAAATGACTACAAGTGTTGATAATGTCAACTATTCACAATTTGTACAACTATTTACTATAACTAATTTATCTAATTAATATCACAAAATTATACATTTTACCCACAAATACTTTTTAGACTGTAAAATTATTTAAAATAATATTTACAAATCTGGACACAGCAGAAATCAATATATTAATCAAATATCTTGCTTATAATAATAATAGAGTAATTTTGAATACCAGGCTATGTTTAATAAGCTTTCATTTAAAAATGCTGTTTTTCTAGATTTAAATATTTACATATTATTTCCATCAATGTGTCAATATAAATGTCTTTAAAATGTAAAAACTGCTAAATAACAAAAATATAGTTAAATAAAAATATGAGTCCTTAAGCATTGTCTCTCTCATATATATATATATATATATATATATATATATATAGTATATATATTATATATATATACTATATATATATATATATATATATATATATATATATATATATATATATATATATATATATATATATATATATATATATATATATATATATATATATATTAAATAATATTAAAAGTAATAAGATACAGAATATACCAATGAAATAAAATTATTTTGGCTACAAGTTTCATAATCACTTAAAAATAAGAAAATTTATAACTGAAAATAATCAGGAAAACCTCAACCATGGGTAAAAATCATAGCAAATTAACAGCAGTTTGGACAAGAAAATTGAAACGTATAGCAATAAAGCAAAATATCAAAGATTTTTTTTAACTTGCAATGTACTTCGTTTTTGTATTGTTAAGAAGTATGTAATGATGTAAATAAAGGGGTAAGCAAACCATCTTATAAATGGGAATGGCCTAATGCATAATGCTATATTTAAAAATGTTTTTACCAAAATAGCTTATCCAGTTGCTAAAGAATTATATGGGAATTTGTCAATCGGCAAGAGAATGCCCCTAAACACGATGCATCTTGCATGCAAGTAGTTACAAGTGAAAGGGCTTGTCATGCTGTCCTGGCTTTCACAGAGTCCTGATTTAAGCCAAATTTAGCATCTGAGGAATTTAATTGTTCACCAAATTAGATCACGAAATGAAAAAAAAAACTGAAAATTTCTAATAATTCAAGATGAATGGATAAGAATAACAGGAAAAACTTACAAGAAGTTTGTAGACTATGTCAAAATGTTTGCAACAGGTTTGCAAGAAAAATTGGGTCACACAAGATATTGATTTACATAATTATAGAGCTTAGTTGAATGCTTTTTTTAATACATATTTAATAAATTATTAACTTCAATATAGTACGGAAACTAAGATAACTGTGTATTGAAAAACTACTAAGTTTAAAAATTTGTCAAAATTAAAATAATAGGGCCTACTGTACTTTTCCTCATTATATATATATACACCGTATTGAAAATGAGAATGGTGATTCATTTCTGTGAGAAGAGAGCTATGTATTCTTCGCGAACAAGATTATCCATAAGTTTATAGGAGTTGGTGTAGGTAGGGATGGTGTCGCAGTGAATAGTATGATTGATTTTGCGTTGGTGAATAACGAGATTTTGAAGTATGTGATGGATGTTAAAACAGTGAGAGGGATGAGAACATCAGATTATGTTGTTTTGGGTAAAATTAAGTTAGTGGGGGATATGGATGAAGAGGAAAGAAAAAAGGAAGGAAGTGGAGAAAATTAGAAGTGAGAAGTTAAATAAAAAAAAGTATGTTAGAAACTTGCAAATAAGTCAGTTGAATGTGAACAAGATGTAACTGACCAAATGTGGATGCAAATGAAGGAAGCAATTGTTAGCAGAGCAAGAGAAGCATGTAGGTGTGCTAAAGTAGGAAGTAAGGATGTGAAATGGTGGAATGAAGAGGTGATGCAAGTAGTTAAAAGTAAAAAAAATATCAATGGTTGAATGTCCTAAAAGAGAATGATGAGGTTTCAAAAGAAAGGAGTATGGAAATATTTAGGGAGGAAAAAAAAGATGTAAATGAACAGTTTGGAAGGAGGATGAATGGAGACTTACAAAGAAATAGGAAGCTGTTCTGGAAGGGAGTACGAAAGATTAAGAAAGAGTAGGGGAATCTTTATAGAATAATGAATAGGGATGGTACTTTCATGACTCAAAGTGGATGTGAGGAGAGCATGGAGGGAGCATTTCAAAAGTTTACATAGCATTAACAGCGATGAAAAGGTGATAGCAAATGGGTGTGGGTTTGTGGGTGTAAGAAGAAGTAGGCATTTTTGGGATGAGCTAATTAGAAGGAAGAAATTAATAGGTAGAGTGAGAAAGTTGGAAAATGGTAAATCAGTAGGTATAGATGAAGTTACTAGTGAAATGATCAAGAATTAAGTGAGATTGTGATTGACTGGACATAGAAATTGTGTAACAAAGCGTTTGTAGAGGGTGTAGTTCCAAAGGATTGGTGGAGAGCAGCGAGGAGTATCCTTATATAAGGGTAAGGGTGATAAGGGGAACTGTAGAAACTATAGAATTAGTTTATTGATTGTTCATGGGAGGATATATGCAAGTATTTTGGTTGAAAGTGTGTCGAGTGACTGAGGGGCTGATTGTTGAAGAACAAAGTGGATTTCGAAGAAGTAGAGGATGTGTAGATCAAATTTTTACATTGGAGAAAATGAGAGAGAAGAACAAACTGTATTTAGGTTTTATGGACTTACAACTGGCCAATGACAGGATTAACAGGGAAGCTCTGTGGCAGGTGTAAGCGATATATGGTGTCAGTGGTAGGCTTATATATATATATATATATATATATATATATATTATATTTATCTATATATATATACTATATATATATAATAATATATATATAATATCATATATATATTATATATATATATGGACGGATAGCAAGCCAGGCCTTACTTTTTGCTTACAATGGATTAGCGTTAAAATCTTAATGCACCTAGAAAACGACCTTCTGGAGAGCTCTGAAGAATTAATTTCAAAAGCAAATGGAAAAAGATGCTGAAAGTGTGAAACCCTACCTGAGAGTATATAACTTGAGGACTAGCATTGGAAACCATTGTGTCAAGATATAAGTAATTAATTAATAATATATATATATATATATATATATATATTAGGGTGTACGAACTGAAATTTTCAGTTCCGGCCGGACCCGGAATTAGCCGGAATCACAAAAAATCCGGCCGGAATTCCGCGGAACCGAAATTTTCTTTATGAAATTTTCATTATAACTAATAAGAATGTAAAAATATTTTATATAACTTTCACATAAAATTCTTTTTTTGATATTTTTAAATTTAAAAAAAAAAAAGGTTTTAAAGCATTCACGCCATTCATGAACATATGGAAAATCATCATTGAAGATTATATCTGGAAGTCCAAAAATTTTTATAGTAAAAGGGAGCGTGTTGTATTTTCTAGAACAGATGAAACCACAAAAGAGCAATAGATCCAAGCCGTGAAATAAGTGAGTTTTGAGGAGAGTTTCTTTTAAAAACGATTTGGCATAATCAATGACCCCAAATCACGAAAATAATGAATTTTATAGCATGAGTAACCAGCCATTCACAGTCACCAAAGAGAAGGAATGCATAGAACTTATTGCCCATCTTATAACAAAAATATCTTATTACCTAGTAGAAATAATTTGTAGGAAGAAAATGTTACCAACTTCATACAGAAAATTGAGATCAGCAATATTCGAGAAGTTATCTAAGGCTGATCAGATATCATTTATACAGATATATATAGAGAGCTAAATAATTCAAACTACTCATTTATTTCTTTTAACTGCACTCTGGCTTACAGCGAGTTGGTAAAAAAATGGACATGTGTACTCCTTCATTATCAAGTATTCACCAGGTTCTCATATATTAAAATCCTCATGAGTTTTGGAAATACGATGAATATATTGAGAATTCTCTAACATAATCATTTAGATCTTCGAGATGGAGCATATAACATAAAATGGAATGATTTAGCAAGATACACAAGTTTTTCTTGTTTTTATTTCATCAAACTTAATTTATTAAAGATGCCTATTTTCTCAAAAGAACAGTGTGATTATAATAAAGAAATAGTTAGGATTACTTGTACCATTTCAATCTTCCAGTTTTTTAGCGTAAAATGACTTAGAAAATACAAAGAGACTGGATCAATCTTCGCACAACCCCAATTATGCAATCAAGATGGATAATACAAGGTGGAATAGCACATATTTGATTCTAGAAAGAATTGAATGTTGAAAAGACCTCTGCAAGTTTTATATTATAGAACATCAATCATTTAAGCTTTGATGCTAATAAATGGAAATACTTACAAAAATTCTAAGAGTTTTGCAATTTCTCATGGTTACGGAAACTATAATGCAAAATCAATTATATCATCAATTATTCTCCATATTTGAGCTCTCCAGAATATCTTTCAAACTCTGAGGATGACAGCAGAGAATAAAGAAAAGCTGAAGAAGACATTAGAGTTTAGATTTTATGAATAAAAAGGAAGAGGAAGGATCAATAGACATATATAAAAACCAAGATAATTGTTTTTAAATACTGTTATAAATAATAAAACTGACTTTATTCTAATGAAATAAGAGAAATTAGTAGAAAATGGATGCTTGAAAGAATCATGCAATAATTGAGGTGAAGTGATAATAGTAGTAGCAGTAAGTACAGTAATAAGGCGATGAGTCATTTTTCAGAAACGAGCATTATCTACAATAAACTTGGATTTGCAGAGTACATCAAATCATCAGGAGATTAAGAAAATAATTCCTGCAAGTTTACTTAGTTTTTATAAGTTTGAAGAGTGTTAAATGACAGCAAGTCAGTTAGTGTAAAAGGAAAAAAGAAATCAGTGGCTCGTCAGAAGGTGAAATTCTTAAGAAATTGAATTTTTTTTTTACAGAAAAATCAAATTGTCTAATCTGGGAAAGAAGAATTCCTTAATTGGTGGACAAGTGAAACAAAGTAAATTCCGCAAACATAGCAGTAACTAGCAAAAAATTACTCTATTTTTTCCGTCTCCTCCGTATATTCGGAGAAAATATATTTTTCATTTGCATAAACAAAAAAATATATTTTGAGGAAAAATTTAATATCCCAAAACTGGTGAATAGTTTTTCTTTTACTTAACCACAATTCAGCAATTTTCAAAAGTGTATAAAGAAAGTTAACTTTATATTTATATATATTATATATATATGTATATATATATATATATTATATATATATATATTATATATAATATATATATATTATATATTATAATAATTTTGGCAATTAAATTGATTTAATTGTTTGAATATCTTATAATCCTATTTTTTGAGGTATAAATCAAATTTATTTAAATAATTCGTAGATATGTGATACACTGTATGAATACTTCACTAGGCTACTATTATATTTTGTTAAAAAGATGGGCTATTAGTTTATATAAAATAAATCTTTCAGCAAATATTTCTTAGAAGTAAATTAGTAATTGGCCGAATTTTGAAAACATTCGGCCGGACCGGAACCGGAAAAAAGTCAATCCGGGCGACTTCCGGCGGACCGGAATTTCCGAGTACACCTCTAAATATATAATATATATATATATATATTATATATATATATATATATATTAATTATATTATATATAATATATTATATATATATATATTTATATATTAAACCAAGCCCTTAACTCAATAGTAAATGGCAAACTAACACTCTTCCACCACTCTGGAAACATGCATAAAATACTCTGTATATTAAGTCAAACAACCACGTAACAAACCAGCTATATAGACAATATCATTGCGCTCTAACATATTAAAGTATGTTGGAAAAATTATCCTATTATTAATCTATCTTCTGCCACTATCAAACTCTACAACATGGATTTAGACAAAAACTCACCATCCCATAACTTATTACATAAAATCTTTATGGTTTTTAATCAACTCCTCCCTTCTCGACTCTCCTGGTAGCAATACACATTAGCAAGGCATTCAATACATTCCCCTGTCATATTTTAATAGACAAAGTACTAAAAGATATAACCATCAAAGATAAAAAAAAAATAATAGCAAATTCTCTATCTAGCCGTTCTGCTAGTCATAAAATGATGCCACTCCTCCCATACTTACAAATTACATAACAGAGTACCCCAGGAAGCCATCCTTTCTCCATCACTTTTTATGCATGATTTACCACATCCCACATCCCCTTCCTATAAAAATTAATAGCTATGCAGATGATCTAGCAATCACAGCCCAAAACTCTTCTATAAATACAGCAAACAGACAACTACAACAGTATATAAACCAACTAGAACAGTGGCTAACAACAAACACAATGACTGCATCACCGCAAACACCTTCTATTACATTATTTACCCACTAGACAGAAGGAATCAACTTACCGAACAGTTTTTTCTATCAAACTGTTCGAGTAATCTCAACAAACAACCCATCCTCCTACGTTTGACTTTTGATACACATATGACATTCACCCCCCCCCCCTCCATATCAACAATATTACTTCTAGAGTTACACAAAATAAATGTGCTAAAAGCATTATAACTGGAACAAACTTTGGTCAACATAAAGAGATCCTCGCACAATAGTACACAGACAATACCTCCATCCCTTTATATATATATATATATATATATATATTATATAATATATATATATATATGTATTATATATATATATATATATATAATATATATAATATATAATATATATATATATATATATATATACTTATATATACGTATTTAGTATATAACACGAGGGGAGTTCATAAAGTATCCGACTTTAATATTTCGTGTGTAAAAAATGAGCTAGGGAGGCAATGGTTTAGTGCTCTCTTATGTAGAGGATCCTAATGCGCGTGTATTGAATGTTTTTCACACTGCAGAAGCTGTCAGTCGGCATCAAAAAGAGTGTGTGCCTTCAAATTTTCATTTTTGAAATGATGGAAAAACTTGAACAATGATACTGCATCAAATATTGGTGAAAGCTTGGCCGATTCCCAAGTGCAAATTGCAAGATTCAAAAGGCTTCGAACGAAGCAACGGGCACCACACAAATACAAGGAGTGGTACAAGCATTTCAAAGATGCGAACATCAATGGAAGTTAGCACATTCATTCCTTTTGAAGGGGATTTGGGTTCAGGAGAAATCTCAGGCGGAGTTATATCAAGCTGCTAATGATTGAACAGAAGCTATGCTGTTTGGAGATTGCACAGAACATCTGGAGACTGTGAACGCGATCCCAACTAAATAAAACGTGAATGGCGAGGAATCCTGGGTTTATGGGTAAACAGAATCAAGTTGTAAGTCATGAGAATGGGAAAGCATAACGCACGACCAAAAAAGCATTTAGTTTAAAGGTGCCAGCATGTCAGGACTGCCTAAGTCTTCTTAGACTTCCAGTGCAATGTTCACCATGGTATGCACCACATAAGCAACAACATCACCAAGGAGTTATTAAGTAGAGGTTTGCGGCGCTTTTGATGAGTGCGAGCAACGCGAATTTGTAGGTATCAGCACTAGCAGCATCATTACAATAATGCAGGCGCCCATGTATATTTCTGGCATACACATAATACTTTAATTCATCAGAGCTCGCTACGGCTTACCAACATGTCCAGGTGACTTTTCCCTCACTAAATGCCCTCAAGGGGAATAGATTTCGTCGAGAAGTACATTATGCGGAATGCGACGGAGCAGCTTGCGCACCATCCTAATGAGACATTCCAGGACTGCTTCCAACAGTGCAGACATTGGGAGATGTGTAATGGCAGCCCATGGGGATAATTTGAAGGAGATTGTGTTAGTTTTTGTTGTTTGGATAAAGTATTTTTTTATGAAGCAAGTCGGATACCTTTAGAAACACCTTTTTATATATATATATATATATATATATATATATATATATCTATGTATATATATATAATATATTATATAAATATAATATATAATAGGTATATAGTTTTTGTAATATAATATATATATATATATATTATATATATTAGCTGAATTTGTATAAGTATATATATATACTATATATATATATAATAATTATTATATATATAATATATATACTATATAATATTATATATATTAGTGATAGACAATATATATATATATATATATACATAATAGAATATATTATATAGTATATATATAATATATTCATCCTTCTTCCCCAAGACTGGGGTAAGGTGCACAGCATGCACTGGAAACAGAATCGCCTAAAGTGGAATTAGTGATAAAAGTTGAGAAAGAAGCCAGTTTCCCGCCTTTATACTTATTTAACTGAGAATCGTCCAGTCCAGAAAATCGAAAATTTTCTGCCTTTGCAAACTCACACTCCTCTTTCCTGGCACTAATATTAGATAATTAATAACATTTCATCTGTCTCTAGTCGGTAGATTCCCAGCACACTCCGGTTTTACATCGTTAACCAACGAGCTATCATCCATCCTTTCCACATGACCAAACATTCCGTATTTATTTATTCTCTCATTTTCTCTTTTTTGCACCACACAACTCCCTAATGATTCATTCCTCATTTTATTATTCTTCTCCCGACCTAACGCCTAAGATTGGTCGCTCTGAAACATTGTACGATTTAGATATATGACTCTTAATTCACACGCCTAGTTTCAGTATCATAACTTACAAGGAACAACATACCTCATGTAAAGCCCAGCAACTCAAGACTTAGTCTTCAAAATCACAATGATTTAAATTGTAACTCAGCACCTTCTACATTCACATATCCTACTACATATGCATAACGATTTTTTCATGTGAACATATACTATCCTAAGTATCTTAAATCTGACACTTGTTCACAGTTTGATCACATCCAGATAACTTCAAAAGGACTTCCTCACCTCAAACGCAACTTAACTTTTATCTACTGTTTATTTCCAACTCCTCCTTTTCACACCTGCCCAAATCCCTCTAACCAACTCTCTAGATTTGACACACAACCAATATCGGCATATAATAGGTTAGGGCCCCTCCATTTTCCATTCTCCATATTCCTAGACACTTCCCGCTGACCTTAAATTATTCATTTAAGCATGAACTTCAGCGGTGATACTACATTTACGTTGAAAAACAGAACAATATTACTCACCTATTAATATTACCAATATTAATAACATATTATTACTTAAATACTTAAATATCAGCTTCGGAGGTACTTTTTGATTCCAGAGCCTACCACGAAACCATAATATACTACCCACGTATAGGCTTTCATAATAATCCTATCATATGCTGTGAAATTCAAAAAACTAAATACATTCTTATTCTTCTTTCTATTTTTTCATCATATTGTTTAAATGTAAAGATTTGAATCACACATCCTTAACTTCTTGATATATATATATATATTTTATATTATTATATATATTTATATATTTTATTATATATTATTATTTTATATATGTTGAATGTGTAAACCTTTAGAGTATTTAAATTCCTCTATGGAGAGAGATAAGCTTAGGCAATAACAGGGGGAAAGAATATTTGTTAAATTGGCAAACAAATGACGAAGAGATTTCCTTGCCTACCGTTAACTGTTAGAGGATCAGTGAGAGATGATTATGATATAGATGGACAAAAGAAAAGATCTAGGTCTCAAAGTACAACAGATGATGATGAAGAAGGTTTGACTCCTGGTTAGTATCACTTGTTTGAATTTTTAAAAAAATAAATCTTATCTGTTGCTACGATTACTTTTAAGATTTCTAAATGCATTTAAAAAAAAAAAAAGCTGACCTCAGTGAGGAGTGGACATACTGTCTGTGATATCATGTTTTCTTTTTTGGCTATTTGTGTTACCACTATTGTTTTTCAGTGACCTATGTGGATATCGAGGCACTAGAAGTCAAGTTCTTTTCACTCTGGTTCTCATGGCATATAAATATGATTTAATTAACTGGCCTGGTGTATATCATGTGAGCCAGTAGATATTGTATGTAACACTATATTAACTGAAATTTATGATCCCATTCAATGCAATATAACGTTTTAGGATAACAGTTAATTTTTTATTGATATTTTTATTTGGACTATATCCACTTTAATTTGGAATGCCTCATATATATATATATATATTATAATAGATAAAAATTAAACTTTTTTTGAATATTTATAAAAAATTATATCTACTTAATATTTATATATATATTATATATATATATATATATATAAACTGATGGTTGGTGCACTATCAGAATGATATATAATTTGGTAAACACTAACCAGGTCAACACAATACCAGTATTGCAGCTAATTTGAATAGGTTCAATCCTGGGATTGTTGGTCAGTGCAATGGCAGAATAATGAAATATTATCAGTATGCAGCTTATTTACTTTTCGCTATGTAAGCCATATTTACCACTGTTTCATACTTCATTGAATGGTAATTTTTCTTTATGGTATATAAAATTTTAGCAGTTTATTACAAAATGTAATTAATATATTTCTACTATAAGAAAGTGGTATAAAAATTGAAAATATAAAAGAAGATGTTACCATATACGTTTGGCAAGTAGGAGTCAAAAGTGGAGTAATAATTGGAAAAAAAGATAAAACAATGGCATACATGAAGGAAAATCTGTTTGGTACATATTTCAAATATTTATCTGCTATCTCTCTAATACCATAATATATATATATAATATATACTATATATATATATATATTATATATACTATAATATATATATATAATATTATTATATTATATATATATATATATATATTTTATATATATAAAAAAAACATACCTGGATAAATATGAATAAATTATAATTTCATATATATATATATATTATATATATATATATATAATATATATATATATAATTATAATATATATATTATATACTATATATATATAATATATATATATATAATATATAATATAAAAGCATATAAGTCTCTAAAAAGTATTTCAGTAAAAGTTTTGAGTACAAGTGAACTTAATAATTAATGAAAATAATCTAAAGTAGTATGTGAAGATTTATTATTTATTTGCCTCTATATATATATATATATATTATATATATATATATATATATATATATATATTATATATATATATATATATATATATATATATATAATAAAGTAATATATATTATATATACTATATATATATATATATATATATTAGTATATATATATTTATATATATATATATATATATATATATAATATATATACTATAGATATAATATATACGGTATATATAATAATAATATATAGTTATTAACTTATATATATATTATATATTATTATATATTCTTTATATATATAATTATAATATATTATATATACTATATATATATGGAAATATTTGACTACCCGGGAATTTTTTCCTGAAAATTTTCGTGCTCAAAAAAAATTCTAAGTTCAGAAAAGTTAGTTAAGTTTTTAGTTTTTTAAGAAAATTCTTTAGTGGAAGCTTCTGGAATATTTCCGAAAGCTTGCCACTAAAGAATATTTCTTAAAAAAATTTATTTTTTTGAACTTAGAAATTCTTTTTAACTTAGAAATTTTTTCAGAAAAAAGTCACAGTACCGTATTACATATGACTTATTTATTATATAATTATATATATATATTATAATTATAATATATATATATAATATATATACTATATATATAATATATATATATATAATATATATAAATATTAATTCATCAACGGGGTAAATTTCAGAAAAATCTGCTTTTTTTGGTTATTTAGTACTGTAACTTAAAAACTATAAACATTTCTTAAAGAAATTAGTGTTAGATTAATAAAATATAGGCATTTTGCAATCATTTAATGTAAAGAAACTTAAAAAATAAAAATATATTTTTAAAGAAATGTTCAAAAAAAGAGGAAAAAATTTTTTGGGGCAATTTCAGATCACTAAAAATATATAAATTTTACCCATTTTTTGGTTGACACTAGCTGAATGAGCTTTCCTAACTTGTTAGTAGTAAGTAAGAATGATAAATTTGCTGCATTGCCAGATTTAGCTGATTTTTGTTTAAATCTGCACCCTTAGCATTTTAGCTACTTTTTTAGTTTTTGTTGTTGTCAGGTATGTTTATAAATGGGTGTTTTCGATGCCATCCCGAGTCGATTCCCGTGGATTATTGAGATCAATTGGCCATACCAGTCAGGGTGAGGGGAGGTGGGGGGAATGATGGAATCTGAAATTTGCCCTGGGGTCATAAATTGTTAATAATATTTAATGGAAATGTGCTATCAATATGTTTTTATATGTATAACAATAGCTAGAGTTACGATGCAAAAGAGTAAGTGATAATTTTACAATTTTTTTTATCTACATTCGATACCAGAGTTTTGAAAGGAAATTACAATTTAAAAAAAAAAACATTCAAGCATTTAGTAATTATGTTTTATATATTTTTTAAAAAAATTTTTTGCAGTTCACTGCACGTTAGTCTGCTACAACTTTTTATTAAAATTTTTTTTTTGTAAAACTTTTAGTTTTTTTGTAAAACAATAAAAATAAAATTACATGAATGTAAAAGAAATTCTGAAATTGCCCTGGTTGATGGTATATATATATATATATATATTATATAAAATAATATATAATATATAGTATATTATTATATATGTTGATTTGGTACAGAAATCTATATTATACAATTGTGGAAATATATATATAGGAAGAGACTAGGAACAGATTCTAGAAAATAATTTCATGTAAGTTAATCTAATTTTCTTGACACATATCACTTATTCCTTGCCAGTATCTATTGTGAAAGAATATACAAGCAAAAGTTATTTAATACAAATATTCTTCATTTACCATAAAATATCATATATGTATCGCTTTTTTTTTCTCAAGTGATTTCATGTGTTGACAATAAATTTTTTTTCATTATATGGGTAATGAAAGTTAATCGTCTAGGAAAAGTGTTTTGTTCGTTTCATAGGAATTGAGAATTATACATAAGTTTACTTGTTCGTATGATTTATTTTTGCTCATTACGGGATGTTTTTTACAATTGAAGTCAACTTGTTAATGTAATATTTACTGATCCTTATGGAATAGCCATAGGCTTAGTTGAATTGTTTGAGAAATTAGTACTTAGTCTTTATTAAGTGGATAGGCTTAATATATCTTTGTAGGTTAATTATTATGTGATCAAATGTGGATTTTGATTTTATTATATATATTATATTATCCATTTTAAATATATATAGTATTATATATATATATATATATATAATAATATATATATATTATATAGTTATATATTTGTTATTGGATGAGTAAAAAAGTTTATTAAAATAGTAATATAGGTAATATTAAGTTATAACATTCAATCATATTAATAAAAGAGTGAATAGATTTGAGCATTATATGAGTGAGAATCGATAATTCTCCTGCTTATTTAGGAATGTACTATGTTATAGTTATTTATATTGTTATTGTATATATGTAGTGTTATTATATATATCTATATATTTATATTATGGATATAATAATTTACAAAAAATTTAAAATTTAAAAAAATATAAATAGATATATATTATATATATATATATTGTAAATTTATAATTTCTGAATAAACTTTACAGAATCTATATAATAGGGCATATTAATTATATACTATAATATATACTATATATAATTATATATATAATATATTATATATTATTATATATATATATTATATATATATAGTATTTCTTTATATTAGTATATATATATATATATATATCGTATATATATATATATATTATTATATATATTATATATATATATATAATATATATATATGTTAATTATATATATATATATATATATTATTTTTATTATATTTATATCTATAAATTATATATATATATATATATAATTAAATATCAATATCAATATCGCTATTATCTGAAGCAGAGTTTGAAGTTGATTTATCATCATGAATAAGCAGCTGAGCAGGTATAGAAGACAAAGCAAAATTAACAGGTTTCAGCGTTAAATCTGTATTTACATTAATTCCAGCAGCAAGATTAGAGTTTATAATACCACTACAATATTTATAAGCCCTGATGCAGCACTACCGAGGTTACTGAATGATAATCTGTGCCGTATGCTGAATTCTGGCTATGTACTGCTTGAACAGCATGCATTGCATGAACTGCTCTTATTGTCTGAGGAGATGTACCAGATGTTGTCATAATTGGGGTTTGTGTTGACATAGTTCCTACACTTACTGGATGAAAGGTATTTGTATTATGGGCAGCAGATATTGTAGAGACCCTAGGATGTACAGGCTGAACTTGGTGAATCTGAATATTTCCTAGCTGAGGTATTATTGGTCTTACTTTTTTACCACCAGGACGATGGGGATTCCTACATCCCCTACACTGACATTCTATACAAGCCTTTGCTTCTACATAGCAAGGGCAGCGCTGCCCACAGCATGTTAATTTTCCAGGGGTAGGAGTCGCATTACCACATCTACAACCTTTACGTTTAGGTTTAGGTTTGGGTTTGGGTTTGACTT
>JABUQX010025715.1:42500-50267 GCA_015478945.1 Trachelipus rathkii
ATTAATTGCTTTGCCCACCTTTCCGGCACTTTTCCCTCTCTCCAACACTTGTTTCATCAAACTGATGATTCTCCGCTCTCAGGCTCCTCTCCTCCCTCCACCACCAACTCCACAGCCACCTCCATCCTCTCCTGGGGCTTTACCCTTATTCATCATTTTATAGCCTCCTCATATTCTTCTAACGTTATCTCTCCGCCTTCCTCCTCCTCCTTCCTCCTCCCTCGTCCTGATTGCAACTTCTCCTCTTGCTCTCTGTATTCTACATTTGCTAGTAGATCTTCATAGTATTCGGTCCTCTATCATTTCTTTCTTCCGGTCTCACAAGAATCTCTCCTTTTCTATCTCCATCTTTTATATTTCTAGTTACGGTTTTTGGTTTTTTAACGCCTTCGCCATCTTAAATAGCTTTTTTCTTTTCCCTTCGCCCACATCTCTCGTTATTTCCCCTGCCATTCTATCCGTCTCCATCTTTTTTGCCCTCCTCTTATTCTCTCCTGCCTCATTCCCTTGCCTGGTACATATTCCTCCTTGGCTGCGCTGTTCTTGCCTTTTCAGTTCACTTCCTCATTTTCCCTCCCTGTTTTTCCTTAATTGCTTTTTTCACTTCTTCGTTCCCACATGGTGGTATGGTCTCTTCCTAGTACTCCTACCCAAATCTCTTTTTACCAAGAGTTTTCCCTGGCATCTCCTTGATTTTAATCTGCAAGTCTTAGTTTTCTTCTCATTCTTAGGGTTTTCCTGCATTTCCCGTTATAATTTAAGCCTCCTTTCTTGTTTCTTTCCTTCCAACTTTTTCCACTCTGAATCACTGCCCTCTTCTGCTCATATTACTCCTTCCTATCCCTTCCCTCTTATCTCATATCACCAGCCGACCAGTTATGATTCGCATCAAGGACAACTGCCGGACATCTCACCTTTAACATCTTCACATCCTTTTCATCTGAGACTATCATGTAGTATCTCAGATTTTTGAATCGCATTGTTGCGATTACCCTGATTCCATCTATACCCTGTAAAGATGTGAGACTCCTCTATGCTTTGAAAAACGTGTTTTCTTCTATTTTTAAGGTCGTCTTCTCACACAAAAAATCCCTCACGTCTCTCCTCGCATGTTTCCTTGCATCTTCTGCCAAATGGTCCCAATACTCTCTCCATGCTCTCTTTCTTTCCTACTCTAAGCGTTGAAATCTCCCATCACAGCACCTCTCCCCTCCTCTCCATCCCACCTCTTCTTCATCAATTCATAATCTAAGTTTTCTCTCTGATTGCCCTGTTGTGGTGGCATATACCTGGAATAGTTCTATATTTTTAGTCCCGGCCTATCTTCAATACGCACATTATCAACCTCTCATTTATAATTTTACTCTCTGCATACTGGTGACAAATCTTGGGTCGCCCTATAATTCAGATACCACTGCTTTTCTTATTCCTTTTTCTCCACCACTATCAGCATCAGAGCTAATCCTTCTTCCATCTCTTTTTAACCCTCCTCACAACCGCCCTCACTCTCATCTCCGGCCATCCCCCAACATTATCTCTAATCCTTCTCTCCTTCATGATTCTATTATCTCTTGTCCTCTTCCTCTTTCATCTCTTTTATATATATATATATATATATATATATAATATATATATATATATATTATATATATATATATATATATATATATATATATATATATATATATATATAATTTATATATATATATATTATATATATATATATATAAAATATATAATACTATATAGTATATCAAAATATCATCACTAATATCATCAAGAAGAGGTGGGGGGGGGGTAATAGGAGTACTCCCCCAGTCTATCAGTTCCATGTAGGAAGTGGCGTTGAGATTGACGTTTAGTTGCCTTTTATCAAAGCAGCGAAACTTGCACATTGGTGGAGGGAAATTTTGCTTTTCTTGCTTGAGAATTGTTGACATGAAGAATCTTTCTTATCTGTTTCCCGTTCATATTCTGCAACACCAGCTAGCAACAAGTTTTCTGGATGACAAAAAATAGGAGTTGTTTAGGAGCACTGGAGAAATTGATGTTCTGATCCTCAGGAGAAAGTTTTTTATACTGTGACGTGAATTACCAATAAAGTGAAAATTCTTTGCACCATTTTGACAGAAGGGATGGGAGCGAATAGAAGTTCAGTACGAATCGTACCAAAAGCCTCAGATCATCAGATGCGGATTTTGTTGAAACGTACAATCGAAGCAGTCTGTTAGCTTTAGTTAGCCATTGCATGGCTTAAGGCACCGGCTGTGCAGTTTTCAAATACCGCATATTATTATGATCTGCATTTTGTACCCCTTGCTGAATTAATAAACAGATTTTTAGTAAATACACTGGTCAGAACTTAGATCTTTCGTAACTGTTTCAGGAACATCAACTACAAAGCCTGGAATTGGTTGAAAATTAATGATGGGTTTGGTCTGAGGATCAAATGAGAGCAGTTTGGTTATAGGTCCTTCATGTTGGACGATGGGATAGTTTGTCTTCCCATCAACAACCACTAAATAACATCCTGAGCTGGCACGTTCCATTAAAATGCAACATGCAAATGAGCCATTGAAGTGGTCTTTTAAGATGTAACTCCAACAGTGTTGATTATTCCATTCTTGTTACCCGTATTCACAGGAGTTCCATCGCAAATCACTGCTCTTAAAGTCTCTGTATATCTTGTTCGTTCAATAATACCCAGAATTTCATTAAATACATCTCGAGATCTTCCTGAGTTAGGATTAACGTGATCGATGTAACATGCATCTGGAAATGACACTAGCACGTAATGTTCTTCTCTAACTTTTCTACGCACCCCTCCAGTATCGACAAGTGTTTCATCTATTTTTCCATCGAAACCAATGCAGACCATACCTTTGTGTTGCAGCAAATGCTCCTCTGACTGTTTGTCTCTCCAGTATTTTCTTTGGCGTTGTAACTTACTTGGATCAACAACGTTTTTTGGTGACAGAAGTCCGAGGTCCTTGAGGGCAGCATTAACTATGAGACATGCATCTCTATTGCTTACATTTGTCCTCTCTAATGCTTTACACAACTCAGGATACTGGTTTCTATTTTGAGGGTGACATTCTTCCATTTCTTCTGATTCTAAGGAAAATGATTCTTCTAGCTCATCACTCTCACTGCCTGATAATTCAACTGAACTTACACATTTTTGCGTATCTTTGTGTCTCATCTTACTTTCAAATGTCAACCGTTTCCTTTTCCTTTCCTGAAGTTTCATGTTTTTCTCTGTTCTTTCCTTGTCCACCTTTTCTATTATCATGCGTCTTGAAGTGTTTTGATCAAGCCAAAATTGCCATTCCAATACAGGGATTTCTTTTCATTGGGACATTGACATTGATTACGTTCAACTATACCATTATGAACACACTGGCACGCGCTAATGTCGAAGAGACGAGAAAATGATTTTATTTTATCTTGATATGTTAGAGAAGATTGTTTATTTCTTGAATTATTTCATCAAATCATTGACATTCACTATTAGTCTCTTCACTTTCACTATAACACTTTCAAGATTGTTGGAATGCCTGCTTATTGTATATGCCTTTAACTTCTGTTGCCACTAACTTTGCTAGATGAGTAACACTGCATCTTTGTTGACTACTTGATGGAACTTGTAGGCTAAAAACATCCTCAGCCAGTGGTAGCTGATTTTCGACAAGTGGTTGTGGATAACCGAATATTGCATGCCTGTCTTTATGCCTTGTTGCACATGCCATGATACGTCTTGCAATAATAGTAATAAACACTGCACCCACAGGACTTATCTCAAACGTCGAATAGTCTGGATCTGAAATGAGACAGAAATAGCTCTCAATTAGTATTAAAACCAAATTTTGAAGAACAAAGCATATAAAATTCATAACTTAAAAATAGTAAAAAACGATGTCAAAACCCTTTTAAAAAACTAAAGTTGGGCCCCCTAGACATTGAGTAAATGCAAAATGATTTTTTGTCCCACTACAGGGAAGCCAAGGAGCACCAATTTGACCATGTTTGGTTATCCCACCAAAATTTCAACCCAGCCTTAATAATATATATATATATATATATATATATATATATATATATTATATATATTATTATATATATATATATAATATATATATATAATATATATATATGATATATATATATATATATATTATATATATATATTATTATATATTAATATATATATATATATATATATATATAGTTATTTTTGTTTTTGCTGTCGTTGTCTGCCGCCGCGTTTCTAGCCACCTATGGGGCCCTCATATTTCGGGCCGCCCTAGGTCATTTTGCCTAGTTTGCTAGCGGTTTAAGAGGGCTCTGTATATAGGCCCCCTAATATATGGTTAATAAACTTTGACCTCCCCTGGAAAATTTTCTGCGGACGCCCATGCATTGGCCCCTCTAGAATGTCAAAGTCAACTCATAATAAATATCAAATAATAAATAAGAATAATACTTAAGAAGCCTCATGGGCCTATCTAGACTGTCCCAGTAAACCAATAATAATTAAGCCGCCGCATTGATCCCTCTAGAATGTCCCAGTCAACTCATAATAAATAAGAATAATACTTAAGAAGCCGCATGGTCCTTTTTAGACTGTTCCAGTCAACCAATAAAAATTAATAATTAAGAAGCCACATTGGCCCCTCTAGAGTGTCCCAGTCAACCCATAATAAATAAGAATAATACTTAAGAGCGCATGTGCCTGTCTAGAACAACTTCACGCCTATTCTTATCCTCAAAGCCAAAAATCTACCTCCTCGTTGTTTTACGTTGCGCCCTCTCCAGCATATCTATGTCTTTAATAATAAGGGTGCTAAAATTGTAGACAATATTCAAATACTTGCCTAACATTTCTTTTATACGACATTATACAAAAACAACATATATAATTAGTCTGCATCTGGCATTAATTTTGATTTTTAACCCTAGGAGCCCTAGCTCTGGGTTCAAAATCTTACAATGGAAACAATGAAACAGCAACACTAAAGAATGTTACAGACTTACTGGTTACAATGCCAATAGTTTGTTGAAAATGGGAAAAAAATATATATATTAAAAACTTCATAATACATATACATAAAGTTTTATTTTAATTTTTTATTTCTATTGAAGTTAAATCTCTTAAATATACAAAAAAATTAAAAAAAAAAATTAAAAAAAATCAATAAAATCATGATTTCTTTTTAAAAAATCAAGTAAAAAAATCGGTTGATTTTTTTCATTTGATTTTTTTTCGTGACATCCCTGATTATATACAGGGATGTCATGAAAAAATCAATTGATTTTTTACTTGATTTTTTATAAAAAAAAAAAAAAAAAAAATCATCAATTTTTTGATTTATTTTATTTTTTATATTTTATTTTTTATATTTTATATATTTGTTGTACATTTAAGTGATTTAACTTCAATAGAAATAAAAAATTAAAGTAAAACTATATATATTATGAAGTTTTTAATATATTTTTTCAATTTCTACAAACTATTGGCATTGTAACCCGCGCGTAAGTCAGTAACATTCCTTAGCGTTGCTGTTGCAGTGCTTCCATTCAGGGTTGGGGATTTTTTTGATTTTTTTAGAAAAAAATCAATTTTTGATTTTTTTGATTTTATTGATTTTATTGATTTTTTTGATTTTTTTGATTTTTTTGATTTTTTTGATTTTTTTTCAGATTCGTGACGTCATAATATATATATATATATATATATATATATATATATATATATATATATATATATATATATATATATATATATATATATATATATATATATATTATATATATATATATATATAATAGACAGTAGAAGACGCAGAATCGCAATCTAAGAGTGCCCCATTCAGCACATAAAAATTAAGAAATTAAGAATATTTTTAATAATAATTAATTAATTAATGAATAGTAATAATAATTAAGAGCAATGGGGCCTTACCGTAGACTGTATATTATTTTCAAAGATTAATATTTAGAATAATAATTAACAAGCCACATTGGCCCCTCTAGAATGTCCAGTCAATCCATTATAATTAATAAATAAGGAAAATAATTCAGAAAGCCGCTGGGCCTATCTAAACTGTCCCAGTCAACCCATAATAATTAGAATTAGGAATAACAATTAGAAGCCGCATTGGCCCCCTTAGAATGTCCCAGTCAACCCATAATATATAAGAATAATACTTAAGGAGCCGCATGGTCATATTTAGAGCTGTCCAGTCACCATAAAAATTAATAATTAAGATGCCCCATTGGCCACTGTATAATGTCACAGCCAACCCATAATAAATAATAAATAAAAATAATACTTAAGAAGCAGCATGGGCCTATCTAGACTGTCCCAGTCAACCAATAATTAATAATTAAAAATAATAATGAAGAAGCCACATTGATCCCTCTAGAATGTCCAGGTCAACTCATAATAAATAAGAATAATACTTAAGAAGCCGCATGGTCCTTTTTAGACTGTCCCAGTCAACCAATAAAAATTAATAATTGAGAAGGACCATGGGCTTTCTAGAAGTCCGCCCAGTCAAAACACCATAAAAATTAAGAATAATTTTTATTAATAATTAATGTAATTAATGAATAGTATTTATAATTAAGAAGCCACATGGGCCTGCCTAGACTGTTTTAGTCAACCAACAAAAATTAATAAATAAGGATAATAATTCAGCATGAGCCTATCTAGACTGTCATAGTCAACCCATAACAATTAATATTTAAGAATAAATTATTCTTAATTATTAATTATTATGGGTTGACTGGGACAGTCTAGATAGGCCATACGGCTTCTGAATTATTATTCTTATTTATTAATTATTATAGATTGACTGGGACATTCTAGAGTGGCCATGCGGCTTCTTAAGTATTATTCTTATTTTTTTATTATGGGTTGACTGGGACATTCTAGAGGGGCCAATGCGGCTTCTTAATTATTAATTTTTATTGGTTGACTGGGACAGTCTAAAAAGGACCATGTGGTTTATTAAGTATTATTCTTATATATTATGAGTTGACTGGGACATTCAGAGGGGTCAATGCAGCATCTTAATTATTAATTTTAATTATTAATTATTATGGGTTGACTGGGACAGTCTAGATAGGCCCATACGGCTTCTTAAGTATTATTCTTATTTATTATTTATTATGAGTTGACTGGGACATTCTAGAGGGGCCAATGCGGCTTCTTAATTATTAATTTTTATTGGTTGACTGGGACAGTCTAAATAGGACCATGCGGCTTCTTAAGTATTTTTCTTATTTATTATGGGTTGACTGGGACATTCTAGATTTGTTAATGCAGCTTTTTAATTATTATTCTGAATAATAATCAAGAAGCTGCATTAACCTCTCTAGTCTCTAAATAAATAAGAATAATACTTAAGAAGCCCCATGGTCCTATTTAGAGTTTAGACTGTCCCAGTCAACCAATAAAAATTAATAATTGAGAAGCCGCATTGCCCACTCTAGAATGTCCCAGTCAACCCATAATAAATAAGAATAATACTTAAGAAGCCGCATAGGCCTATCTAGACTGTCCCATTCAACCAATAATAATAATAATAATATATATATATATATATTATATATATATAATATATATAATAATATATATATATTATATATAATATATATATAATTATTATATATATATATATTATATACATATATATATAGTTATTATATATATAAATAAATATAATTACTAATTAAGAAACGCATTGACGCCTCTAGAATGTC
>JABUQX010025716.1:0-45000 GCA_015478945.1 Trachelipus rathkii
GAGAACTGAGTCATCGGCATAAGAATAAACATAGTTGAAGTGCAGCTTAATAAGATCGTTGTTTAGAAATGAGAATAAAGTTGGAAATAGAATAGAACCTTGAAGAACATCACAACTAATAGAAAATGAGGAAGAGGTCACACCACCAACAAGAGTCTGAATGGAACGAGCTGAAAGAAAACTAGACATGAGTAAGCAAAGTATAGGAGAAAATTAGAAGGAAGGGAGTTTAGAGAGTAACGACGCGTGAAATACCCGATCAATATGTTTCAGAGAAATTCTTGTTGAACCTTTATGGAATCAAATTGGAGTATTCATGAAAAAGCAAATCGCTGCAAAGATAGGACAATCAATCTATGAAAGACCAATGTAAATAGTTGTCGTCTACCATATTATTTATACATACTAGACTAATACTTAGGACTAAGTTAAGGGTCAAAGAAACGGAGGGTTATAAATCACTGATAAAATTCTACGTATTTGAATTTCGTTTCCATATATTTAATATTTTTTCTGTAGGACAATTATATTCAGTTTTTGAATTGACTTTAATGTAGAAGATATACATAAGACAATAAAACTGGTTACTAGCATTTACATTCATCATAAATTGCTAATTGCCAGCATGTGTCTTGGGAATTCCAATAGAAATATATCTGTCTTCTTCTAAACTCAGTAGTAATTCATAGACAAGTGTTTTATTAATTAAATAATGAATTAATTAAACTTTTACTATTGTTATTAACTCAGAAAAATATAGTAAGTAAAATGGATGAAAACTTGGTTATTAAGGTTTTGATTTTAGCTTGATTGTTAATTATTCATAGGATAAAGCTGCTTATAAATTGGGTATTAAAATCTGTTATGTTAGAATATTGTTATTTGTATATAATAGAATTAGATTTAATGATATATGTGAGATTTCTTTTGAGATATTGAATTAATTCAGTCTAATATTGTGCGATAAAATTGAAATATTTGCACTTTTTCTGAAAACCATTCTAATGGTGATACAATTGATATAATTACTAAAGAGTATTGAATGAGATAAAATATTTATTTTTCTGACTATTTTTTATATTATGTGATAATATAATTATTAATGTATTATTATAGTTATTAATATTAGATATTATTCATGATAAAATTAGTGTTACAAAATTAGAATGTTTTCTAAATTATTAATAATGTTTAATTTACCTTTTTGTGACATTTTCCTAATGATTATAATTAACTGTAAATCGACAGTTGAACCCATAATATAGGTTTTATGTTAAGCTAGGAGGTTACAGAATTGCATATCTATGAGCAAACGTTAGGTGAAGGCTTTGTTAGGTATTTTTCCAAGTCTATTCATTCAAAGTAAGTAAAATCACGACAGTTTTGCTCGAAAAAATCATGTAAATATTTTAATAAAAAATAAATATCTCCTTTTGACAATCAACCTCGCCTACTTTTGCCTAATAATATATATATATATAATATAATACTATTATATATATAATATATATATTATATTTAATATATATTATAATATATATATACTATATATAATTTTTATATAATACATATTAGTGTTTAGTTTATAATATTATATTTACCAGTTTTTTTTTTTATTCTTTAAAGTTAATAAACTATTTATATGAGCTTCATTTTTTGACTTAATTCTACTTAATTCATAACTATTATGCTCGTAGATAATCTATTCAGTGCAAACCGAATACTTATTCCTTGAAATTTTTATATGCGATCAAAAGGGCATTGTTCATTGATTAAGGTAAGTTTGAATATATGATAATTAAATTCTTATTACTTGGTCAGAAGCTGATAATATTTTTTAATATAAAGAATGAAAATAATATGACATACATACGATACGTTTTCTTTAATTCTCTCTCATTTTATATTAATTTTCAAATAATATAGTGTATAAATATCTTGCGTTATTATTTTCGGTTTGTACTGTTAATCTCAAATATACTGATTTACTGCTAAGGAGATACCGAGTAGCAGCTTCAATACAATGAGAATTCGAGTCATGAGATTGCTAAGTTAGAACCCTATTGTAGAACGAAATAGGAATAAACAGAATTTGGTAGATGATGGTTGATTCATTCTGTTTTCATTATTTGTCTATATGTTTTGTTAGCTTACATTAGTTACTTGAAAAGGCATTCATTTAGTTGTATTGTGAAGCTGATATCATAATTGTATTTACCGTAAAAAATTTAAACCTACAAGAAGATTGCCATATGGCTGGTGCGGGTAGCACATGCATGGAGGTTTCCTTGAAGATAGTTGATTAGTAGCCTCGTAAGATTATAGAGTTGCAACCAAAAGAGTCTGCAAAGTCATAATGCCTAGTGATAAGAACGAAGTGAAAATCTGATGGAGGAAAGTACGAGTGCGATAGTAAATATCATAATATATCATTGTGAGATAATAATATAAGTCGATGAATAAAATCTCGATGCCTTAAGGTATGATGGTCACAACGTTCAAAGGATGAGCAGTTAGATGACTGCAAGATCTTATTGGAATGATAGTTTTAGATAACATTAATATTTTGATAAGAACTCAATTTATTTAACACTCACATTGAGAAAAGATGGTAGAAAAGAGAACAAGTTACCATTGTGCTCACATCAAGTGATTTTTGTGAGACTAAAGAGTAGATAAGCATATCATTAGGAAATCCAGAGCTAATACTATATCTCACCTTTCTGGAAACATGCAAATATATTTTAGAATTTTTGATATATTATAGTAAAGTAATTTCTTACAGTTTTTAATGGTATTATATCTGAACCTAAATCTAATCTATCTCCAATTATTATTATATTATTTATATTTATTGAATGTAATTATATATATATAATTATTGATTTATAATTATTATTATAATTATTATTATTTAATAATTATTATATTATTAATATTAATTTATTATATTTATTTATTATTTATTAAATATATGTATACTATTATTTATATTATATTATTATTATTATTATTATTATATTATTATATTATTATATTATTTAATATGTTTTTACTTAAAAATATATTTAACTATTAAAAAACATCTAATAAAATAATTTTTTATATTTTATAACAATGGGATTTTCATGACATTGACCTTGAACTTGGACTTTGAGTCAGACTCTGACTCTGATCCGGGATAACTTTTGTACTTTGAATCGGCCCTAAAGATTGGACTCAAAACAACAGTTATCAACATCATCATCATCATCAGCCGACTCTTGGGTTCCCAGAACTACAGATGGGGTTAACAAGCATGCACCGGAAACAAAATAGCTAAGTAGAAAACCATAACCTTAGTCGGAGAAAAAAGCTACCCTCCTCCACAACATCTCCTCATACCCTTTAACGGCCAAAACTGAATATTCACAGTACCGTGAGAGTCACCCACTATGGCATCTCGTCAATGTCGGGAACAATTCCCTGAGCCAGGCCCAAAACAACGATCCCCTTACAAATCAAAGCCATATATTCCTATTATGCACCTTTCTTTTGGCAAGTGTTAAATTAACATTCATTTCCTTCAGACAATCTTTAAGTGACCCAATACACATTTTCTTTAAACTTTTCGATTCCCAATACTCTCGCCTTTATATACACGTTTAACCAATTGACAATCATCCCCAAAGTTTGTCCATCTGAACAGACTCAGACTACACCTTAGATCTGTATCACTCATTCCACGAAATACTTTTGCTGCCATACATTAACACCGGTAACAACAATCCCTCATGCAAAACTCTAGAGCAATCAAGACTTTGTTCCTTGCATTCACCAAAGATTTAATTGCAGCAGTCACCTTCCAACCATTCATGACTCTTTAACTACACGGGATCATCCGTTCCCTTTTCACAAAACATACAGCAAAAATATATAACTCAGATACTGTTCCAGTGGTCTACCATCCAACATGATTTCTCACTGTGGACTTTCCTCACCGACCATCATTACGTTAATCTTATATACATTTACATTCAAACTCCAATTTCACAATCCTTTCAAACGTCTCTACCAATCCTCTGAAACTTTTTCAGTTTCACTACACAAAGCTACACTATCTGCATACAACAAGCAGAACACCCAACACTCTCTTCAATTCTCCATCGATCTAACCATCTCCCCGCCACCTTTACTCTAAAGTCACCCGATCCATATAAAAATTAAATTGCCATGGAGAGATCCCGCATCTCTACCTCACTTCACTATTAATATTAAACTATTCACTCTCAACTCTATTTATTCTTGCACATGATACGTTCTAATATATATAGATAAGCTTGTATCTCTTAAATCCATTTTCAGATTAAGTGATCCTACTTCTATACATTTACTCCAATATTTGATATCAATTTTAACTCACTGCCCAAAGATTCATTTCCCTTTGTTTATTATACTTACTTGTTCAATATCCCTGTGCTCAAGTATCTCATAAATACTTAGTATAAACGGTTTGCTCTGTCTCTTTCCTTTTCAATACTACTATTATTGTCTCAAATATTTGTTAAAATTAATTTTTATATATGCTAACCTATTAATCCCTATACCTAGTTTCTAAATGCATTCTTTTACGTTTCAGCAAGACTTATAGAGACCTACTTCACCCTCACTACAAATGCTTTATTATCATTCTAAAGCTACCTAGTATATTTTGTCCCTATCATATCATAATCAGCAAATTATAAACTTGTAAAATAATATACTATTGAAAATTTAAGTGAATCTGTTAATCTGCTGTAACATTGTTAATTTTGTTATTGTCCACTTTATTGATAAAAAGATGTATACATAATCACTTATACTCATTTCCTAGAGCTCATCCGGTAGCTAAACATACGTACCCATTCTACCCATAAATACTCAGATTTATATAATTTTACACACACTGCCATTATATTACATCCAATCAACAATCTTTATCTGTCAATTTCACGATTCATTTTCCATTAACTCAAAAATAGACAAGCTAAACCGGTCATATAATAAGAAATATTCATTCTCATCGGTTGTTTGCATGTTAACAACATTCTAACTTATATACATTACACGTTACTCCCTATCTCATTACTAGTTACATGTAATTATGGAAATTATACCGAATTAATTTACCTCTGATTAAGATTAATTAGCTATGATTAGCTGATATTCTCATATAATTATCTAAAATACTATCTCATGATTAGTAATGATCAATCAATTAATCTGTCAGACTACTGTCAGTTATTATTATATTATTAATATATAACAACAGGATAGATGGTAAGATATAAGTAGACCCGATCATCATCTTATTGCTTCACTTCACGTCCATTCGTCAGCTTCATCTCCTTTAAAGTTCATGTTCATTACTATTTACTCCTAGATTTTATGCTAATTCTATATAACCCGTATTTGTTATTGAGTATTCTTGACGAATGTCTTCTTTTTTATTTTCTGAAATTTTTGCTTTTCCTTGACTCTGAACTCCACCTCAGGTTAGATTTTACATTATGGGAATTCATTACTTATTATATTTTCCATTTATGGATTAATGATTTGCATCTCACAGTTATCATCTCCACTGGATATAAACTGTCAGTACTGACTTCATATATATGCAATTTTTATTATAAATTACTATAATTAATTAATTATCTGAAATTAATAAGTAACTATCCCCTTTATCTGTCGGGTGTACTTTTTAATTTTTAGCGATTTTTTCTCATTGTCATTGCAAATGGCTGACTTTGCTTTGCGTATTGAAAAAAAACACAACTCTCAGGCCCACTCGCCATCGTCTCTCTCACTCTCGTTTCTCTTAGAGTATATTAGAGTAGATAATATTTTTCAATAGTATACCACGTCACCTATAATATATTATATACATAATATTGTTTTCAAAAATGTTTTTCTACTATATGCATTAACTACTACTATTATATTTACTATTCTAATAGCCAGATCTCTAATTAACATTCTTCCACTGCCAACGATGACACACCCACATGCTACTTATCTTTACTAACGTTACTATAAAATAACATACTAGAGGGTAGGAGTCGCACAATGCAAGAGGTCTCCGTAGCGGTAGTTCGTAGATCTAGTATCACGGTATTCTAAGATAGATAAAATACCTACTGAAACATGTTCCGTCCAGGTTGCATCAACAGGCACCCTTTCATCGCCGTTATAGACTGGCGTCAGGGGCTGTGTATCACATCTTAATATACTTCTTCACCTTTTTTTAGATTTATTATTTCACTATATTATTAACTAATTTTTATATGTAATAAAAATAAAATACATAATTATGTATTATCTGAATTAATAAGGGCCCATCTACACCCCTAACGAATAAACATAGCTGCAAATAATACTAATAGCGTTAAACCTAATATATACACAAAAAATTAATCCTATTACTATTAATCATTCGGACACATTGAATAAGAGCCGCTAGAGTGCGGGGGATTAAACGTTATGAAAAATAGGCTAACTTTCTTACTCGCACCCGGTAATAATTAAGTTATCATGTACTTCATACTCTACTCACATATATAGATACACTCCATAAAAGCTTCTTGATAAGGTAGACCACATAAGCTGATAGAAGAAGTTATGTTCAAATTCACGCTCGAGTCAATTCAAGTCTCCGAGTGGTAGCTCTGATCGTTGGATTAAAGCACAGATGGTAATTGTTGCAAACGTATGAAATCAGACATGTTTTACAGATATCGATCAGAATCTCGGCAGGACTAAGTAGCAGTGGGCAAAACCATAGTGAAATACCCTGTCGAAGAGAGTAGGCTACCTACACTAGACAGTGTTGTCTCAGATGCTGAGGTCCTATCTATTGTCGTTTTCAAACTATATATTAAGATGATCCATGATAGGACAGAGCACAATGTTCAAAATGGCATTAAATATATTCTAAAAGGTTACACAGATAGCATCAGAGAGTGTCGGACAACCCCACAACTTCAGCGGGGAGTAGCTAAGAGATGCTCATTGAGCCATTTTATACAAAAATGATGCGTCATTTATATGACAAGAGCGTATTCCTCATTGAGCCGCATAGGGCAGATCCACACGTGGCCGTCTGACAAAGGCGACTGCGAGCTTACGGACTACAGCAGAACAAATTAAGTTAAGAAGAGAATAGAGACCCCACTGATAGAAGGTTTCTTTGTCAAATACGAGATCTATCGTCAGATGATATGAAGTTATTAACTACATATTGGAATGGAGGATATGGCTGACGTTTGTGGATCACCACAGATAAGAAAAAAGATTTAGGTGTTGAAATGTTAATAAGCTTAGAGTAATTATGAAAAGTGATAGTCAAATCAGTTTGGAAAAAGCAAGAAAATTAAAAAGTAACTAATAAGTATTAATTGAGGATTATCAATAATAATATTGATTCTGCTCACCCACTTTTGATAATTGTTTGGTAGATTTAAACCAAAGAGCAAAGAGAAGTAATAGTAAAGAACTGGTTAGAGAAAAATAACTTATAGTGTATGCAATAAATACATTTATATGATGCAACAAGTTTGTGGCACTACTTATTTAAAGAAAAGGTACTGTAGTTCGATTGATAACACACGAAGGAGAAACAAATCAAAAAACGTCTAAACTCAGCGAGCCAATGTACGTACTTGCTGTTGTCGGCAGAAGGTATCTCGAGAAGCGTAGAAGGACGCTGAGTCGAAGGATAGGCTGAGAGGAGTTAGTGTAGAGGAGTGTGTGGCAGTGCGGCTTGAAGATGTGCGAGTTATTCTACATAGGACTATCGATACAAATAAATAAAATTATTTTTATTCAAGTATACATGTTGATAAACTAAGCGGAGACCAATTTAATTAACTTCTTGCAATAGTTAGTAGGCACGGTACGGTAGAACAGGCGAGGTAGCTAATAACAATATGAAAATATTAAGTAAGCAAAGCGATGCACGCCATCTTTGGAATTATATAAGTGTGCAAATGAAGTAATTACATTTTCCTATTATTGCAAGTTTGTAAGTAAAATTACGTATGCAAATGAGGTGTGTTTAAATATTTTGCTGGTCATTTGCTATATCTTAACATAGTATAAATTTAATAAAATTGTATGTACATTTTTGTATTTGAGATTAATCTTAAATTATTATGCTAAGTATATTAAGAAGTACTAAGATATATCATATAATGAATATATTGGATAGGTAGTATTGATAGTTTAGTCATTTTGTTATTTATATATATAAATCAGTATATTAAAGCATGGTTACTGATGTTATATGCTGCTAGAAAGTGTCACTGTAAAAATATTATTAGAATCTAAAGTCAAATATGTTGTCATTTATTTTACACTACTAGATATGGGATATTAAATATATTATTAATTCAAATAATACAACTTATTCTCATATAGAATCATAGGAAAATATTAAAAAAAATATCACATGTAATCTATATATACCTTGCAAATAAGCAGTGTTAATATTAATGTTTTATAAAGGCATATAAATTATTTGTACACTTTGATTCATATTATTTATATATGAATTTAGATACTGTTAAAAAATATCTTATAACCCATTAAAATATCTTAAATAAATTGTTAGTTTTAATTTTGTAAAGAAAATTCTGGGGCTAAAGCACTAGAAAAATAATTAATTAAATAATTTTTCATGTGCAACTAAATTAAACGTTATATACACTAAATAATAGTGAAAGTCCGATTTTGTACCAAAAAAAATATATAAATATACGGAATAAATAATAAATATAATAAAAATATTATTTTATATATATATATTAGTATTATTAATATAATGCATAATTTATATTAATAATAATAAAAATAATATAACTCAAATTAATTAATGTAATTAATAAATAATAATTTGAGGCAGAGTAATAAATAAATTAAATATATATAATATTCCATTTTCTTAGAATCAAAGGAATCTGCTCACGCCTCAAGTCTATATCAAATCGTTACTAGATCAATAGGTCAATTATTATCTGCACTGATTTATATTAATAAATATAAAGGTATCGATAAAATAATAATAATTAAATATAAAAAATTAAAATCAATAATATATAAATAAATAATAAATATAAGCGAAATCATATAAAATATATAATAAAAATTAAAATAACTATAAACATAAAAGCAAGAAAAAAAAAAGCCAAATTAATATTTTACTGATTTCCTTAAATGATGATATTAAAATTAATAATATAATAAAATAATGAAATATATATTTAATAAAGATGATTTTAATATATAATAATATAATTAAAACAAATAAACAAATCAAAAGATAATTAAAAATTAAATTATTAATTTAAACTATCAAAATAAAAGATTAAATAAATCCTATTAAAATTAAATAACTTTGGTTAAGTGCTTTAAGTTAAATTAAGCAATATACTATAAGTAGATAATAAAATCAATCTAAATTTGAAATTAAATAATAAAATTAAATATAATAAATAAATATAATGGTCAATTTCGATCTTACTGCTAAAAGTAAATAAAGAAGCAATGAAATAATAATATAAAAATATGAATAAACTTAATATAATGTAAATATATTGAATATAAAATTATAATCATAGCTAAGATATGAATGAAATATAAGAACATAATTATATTAAATAAATTAAATTAACACCGTTTACGTGTATTTTCCAATCTAAGATCATTATACATATAGAATAATATAATAATAATAAATATAAATATGTTAAGACAATATATATGAAAAATAATAATAATTAAATAACATTAATTATCAAATAATTAAATTTTATTAAATAAATAATTATATTTAAAAATACTTATAAATAATATAGCTAAAATTTAAGGTAATTATATGCGAAGATCAGCGTAAAATCATGTAAAAAGTTAAATATATTAAAGCAAACGAGAGTGTAAAATAAACACAGAGTGCGAAAATGCAGCGAAAGTAGGGTTCAAATGTCGTGCGAAAACGTCGGAATTGCGGATAGGCTAGAATTCAAGAAATTGCACAAGAAAAGCGGGTACAGAAAAAGGGATCGTAAGTGATTAAGAGGGTATAAGGCGTGAAGTAGAAGTAGAAGGTAGCAAAAAACTATATAAATCAATAACTAAAGATTAAATGGTTGTAATGATCGCACGATCATGAGAGAGTGAAAATTTCTTCAAAATTAATGACCAGTAAAATATGACTGGATAAAAACAGTGTTAATCAATTGACTAATATCTAAGCTGATGATAGCGGAAGATAAATAGATAAATAAGACTATAATTAGGGTGTTATTGAGGTAGTTTGTAGATAGATAGAAGTGTAGATAAAAAGTAGTAAGAATAGAAGCAGTAGAAGTGGAGGCCGGGATGATATATTAAATAAGAAGTGGAGGGAGAAAGAGAAAATAGCTCCTCAAAAATAGACTGAGCACAGAAAGTGTTGAATACAAGATAAAACGTGAGTGAGTCCATTAAAGAGCAAAAGAAGGTATGAAGATATAGGTAATATAAGTATTAATATATATCATATTAAGAAGATAATGAGAGGGATAGGAGACGGAAAATGAATTAAATATGGATTCGGAAGGACTGGAATTAAGGAACGTAGAAATATGACGTGGAAATCCCAGAGACTCGTAGATAATAAAGACCTGAACTCAAAGAACCAGAGAGGATGTGGTGGAATATCTAACAGCAAGTAGGAAAACCGGGAACCAAAGCTGCCCCACACTGCAGTGTATAACGTCTCTACAGGCCGAATGTTGAGGGCGAAGTTCTGTTAAGAAGGCGTAAAGAGATGTTGAGTTGTAGGAGTTCTAGAGGTAGCTGAAGCTGGGAATTGGCTGAGGCAAGAGAAAGAATTGGCACGGTCGACAAAGCACGGAAAGGTCAGAAAGCCAGGTGAAAATTGAAGTGCCCGGCGAGAGGCGCGCGCGAGTAGGGGCAGAAGGCAGAAAACAAGGGAGGCTGTATGCAGCGAGGCGGGCAAAACGGCTGGCCCTCAAACAGAAGAAGATCGAAAACGAAAGAACGCCCGTGCTCTGCACAGGGACACGCCGGAAAAAGGTACCGCCGGGGCGCAAAGGTCAGAAAATCCTGGCAGATTAGCGGGCGGGTGCAAAAAAGAGGGGGCCATAAGAAGGAAACAGTGGGAAATCGTGCGGATTAATAGCAAGAATCGGGCAGCCCGGCGCTACGCACTGGTTCGGTCAGCAGGCCATAAAAAGGGGAAAGAACGCGGGCGCTGACTGTCGCGCAGTGTGGACGTGGCGCGACTAGCAAAAAACCAGTGCACAAAGGTTATATGCAGAAATTATAATGAGGAAAGTTAGATAAACTGCATCAATTAAAGTATGATACTCAAAAGGGGACTTTTTTTCAATGGGAAGGGATATTATTATGGAAATCGACTACCTCTTGGACTTTTCCAAGGGTAGTCGTATCAGGTTGCTTTTTATAATATATATATTATAATTATATATGTATATGTAATATATATAATAATATATACTAATAATTATAATATTATAATTATATATACCTAATATAATATTTATATAGTACTTATTAAGGACTAGTATGTTACTGACAGTAAGTTATATACACCAGAGCTTAATGGTGTTATCTCCATTTTCGATTAGGCGTTTATAATCCAGTACCATTCCGCCAGTAACAACTAAATATATATTATAAGATGAGCACGTATCATGAGTTTCACTTAAGCTAACTACCCTATTCTATTCTTTAAATGACAATATCTAAAAAGAGCTACATATCAAAGGACTACCCTTTTATTACCCGTAATCGAAGTACAACTGTATGATGATAATTACTTGAATAGAAATTAAGGAAATAATGAATAATAAAATATCATTTTTAGCCTCTATCATACAAAATATAAAATATCGTTTAGATGCGCTGCGTAGCGATATGAAAAGATCGGTCGCAACATTAAAGGTGTACAGCACCACTTTTACTATGGATTATTAATTGTACTTAGTATAAGAGAATTGAGGATTAACCTAACTCTTTTACCAAACTTAATCGTTTTGGCTAGAGATAGGCACTTATATTCAATATCATCTGCTCGTCGAGGTAATATGAAAGTAGATTCGTGAATATGCAAACGCCCTTCTTCCTCCTATTGCTTTCCGCCTCCTGTACAACTAGAACTCTCAACAAGCATGCTCCAATGCCTATACTAAGTATATCTTACACGTATCCGCTTATGTATCTATCAAACCTTTGCTACTGACTTGAACCCGCCATTGGTAAAATAATAATCTTCATTATGACAATCTTTGCACTCCCAGCTTCTGAATCCATATTTCTTATAGAAATGAGCTGAACGCAAATGCGAATCAGAAAAAAATAAACTCCTCCTCTTCAATCCTGTAAACTTAATTTGCATTAACCTCTTGACTTTCTAAAAATATGGATCTATCCTTAACAGATAGATTTGCATGGCACACGAGAGTGAAATAATTTTCTATATAATTTTATGGTATCATCAGATCTTAATATTCTGCATAAGAATCCCTAACTCGTTTCTTTTTATTTTCCGTGATCTGGACGTACCTTGTCATCTCTGCCTTTATGGGTTTTGCTATTCATTCCATAGAAAAGTGGGCATCGACAAGCAGCTCCCTCTATTGAAGGATTTAGAATCTGTCGACTCTGGCTTTCAGTAGATTTCCTCCCGGCACCATACCTTACTTCACACACTACCATCAACATCGAATTGTTGTACTTATCTCATCACTGATTTATTGTCAGCAATTAACGACGAATAGACACTGTCCTTTCTAAACTCTTGTGTGAGAAGTACTTGTCACTCATTCGTTGTATTACTAATGCGTGATAAAATATACTTTGGATTTCTAATCTTTTTGTTTTTCTCTGTTAGATCGTGGATATATTATTCAAAGCGTATGATATCGATTGCAATCAGCTTGCTAGTGACTAGTAAGCAGTTCAATCCTTTAAATTACAAAAGTTGGTTGACTAGATTTCTGTTTTAACCTGACGCTTATATTTTTCACTTTTCAATATTGAAAAATCTGCATTTCAGTTTAATAACCCCATCCGCTCCAGTCCACGAATCTGAAGTTTTTAACTTCTTCATTTTAATGATCTCTGTTCTCTCTTGGTATTTATTATTTGAGAAGATAAAATTATGGTCTTTCAAGTCTCAGAAAGACTCAGTCTTTTCAGAATATCAACCAGAAAAAATCTCTTCTAACTTCAATTCTTCACTATAAGCACAACTTAAATTTATCCTCTGTTATTTTTGATATTATCTTTTTTCCATGATCGTCTAGTTTGAGGAATCCTCATTCAATTAGCGCTCGAGAAACTGAAGATATATTTTAAAAGGTGCTTGTTCTGGCAGACTTTTCATTGATGACTCTATTCGCTATTACAGTTGCTTGACCATATCCATGTATCATATTTCATAGAATGTACCACACATCGTTTTGGATTCCATCATAGCTCTTCGTAAAGAAAAGGCCGGAAATATTCGTCAAACTCTTTGTCGTACATTACTACTCGCAATCTTAATTTAGATGCAATGTACACCACCCCCTTCCTTCCCTATATCCCTTATGCTGTCTGTCGTTATTGTAAATTTCTTTTCAACATTTTTTTTTTCATCTTTTACTTTGCGGAGAGCCCATACGACTCCTTTTTCCACTCGGTCTCATCTTTATTCTTTCAAAATCTCTAATTCCAAACTTTACCGATCTGCTCATTCTTACATGTTCTCTGCTAGTAAATTCTGGAATGCACTTCCTTCTTTTATTTTCGCAGCTCTCCATTCCGACTTGTTCATCATTCAGGATTAAGCGAATTAAGGTGTTTCTAAACTTCCTGTTTATGACAAATTCAAACTCTTTGGAAAGAAAAAGAACTACAATGACAGGACTATTTAAGAAGTTCTCCAACCTTTCGCCGCTAGGGTTGAACGTGAAGATGCGACAAGTGGGAAGGATCGATGGAAATTGAAAGATAGAAACGAAATAGTTTGCCAAAGTTTGGCGCAAACTTAGGAATTACATAAACTGTAGAAAGAAAATTATGAGTTGAGTATGATATTACTATTACAATCGTAGAAGAAATTACAGTTAGAGATATGAATAAGCTGGAGGTAGGCAAGGAAGAAAGAGTAACTTCAAAATCGTCTTTGCTGAAATCACAGACAAAGGTTGAATAATATGTTAGGTTTTAGCAGAAAGTTATAAATCTGAGTGTATCCGATTATGTGACGAAAATCGAATAAGAGAGTATGACGAAGCTAAAGTTATATGATGCATTTATGACACAATATAAGAATCATTGCATTCATCAAAGAAAATAGAGATATTCTCATAATCATTGTCTTGCACATAAAGTATTAGTAGAACGGTATACCTTAAGAAAATAGGAAAGCATAAGTCTTCCTTTGAATTTTAATATTTATTAGGGTAATGATACAGTATATGTGGTTGAGTCTGGTGTTCACATTAGAAAGTAAGATTTTCGATTAAGGAACAAGGGAATTTTAGAAATAGGCATTGTATGTGTTCACAAAAGTAGAAGAAAAATCACGAATGTGTGGAAGGTAATGGAGTAAAGCAATGACCATGGGCCAGTATGCCACGTACAATTTTCACCTTAACAGGCATGAACCTTTCTATCATTTATTACACACAAAGTTTCATACAAGCCGATGGATGGGACACAAGCACATAGACAAAGAAGGCCTAACCTTTTACCCTTTGCTAAGGTTCCTCATTCGTATCACGAGAAGCAGTGATTCAGAACCATGAAACGTGAAATTTTATAAAAACGTTATTGTAATGAAGATCAGCTTTCCGTCATTGAGGAGAGAAGAATGATTCTTACATTATAAATAGAGAACGTGTGAGTAAAGAAAATTCTAAATAAAGTTGAAAGTACGCTGGAGATACCTTATGTATCAGTTAGGAGCAAAGGAGGAAATATTACTAAAATTTTAAGGGAAAGTGCGACTCTAGGACATCATCACGGTTAATCATAAAATATTATATATTATAATATCATATTATATTTATTATTATATATATGATTAATATAATTATTATTTATATTATATTTATAAATATATATTTATTATATAATTTATATATATATAATATATTAATATTATATATTATATTATAATTATATTATATAGTATATTTAATAATATATTTATACTTATTATTATTATAAATTTAAATATATATTAAACACGTTAATAAAAATTCGCTAGACCTCTCGTGCTATTCAATACGGATGTGAGAATTACAAATCTCGGAATATGAGTTATGAAGAAAAAATTAGCCAAAAATTATTCCAATTGACGACATCTGAAGCGCTTTTCAAACGGATTTCACACTTGAAATATTTGTCACCAAAATAAAACCCTCCAGCATACCACACACATATCGAAACACACGCTCTATATGCCTATTAATCCTCTCTATCTTAGCAATTGGAGTCATAAATCTAAAAAATAATGAAAAGTCACAGATCATTTTAAGATAACGACTTGGAGAAAGGATATCTTAATTTTTATTTTTAATTTTCTGACAACGAAAAAAAAATTATTTGATTAAATTATTTAATTGACATAGATTGATCCACTAGTCTACCATAAAATCTGATACATTTCTACGGATTCTTAAAACGTGTTAGTTGTAACATCAGAAATAGTGTCAATAAACATATAAGAAAGTCTTTAAATAAGATAATAATGTATTGTCCTATACACTTGACATAAAAAGGATAGAATAACAAACAATATTAAGGTGCATTTTTAAATAAACTTTCTCTTGGATTTATTAATTTTTTCTTTAACATTATAATTTTTTCATTTTAATTGGGAGGAATTTCTGCAGTTTCAAATTGGATCATATTGTACATAAATTAGTTTGCGAAAAATCAATAGCTTAACTTGCCCTAATTTTCATCTGAGTGGAAAGTTCTACCTTGGTAGTGAGAAGCTGTGTTGTAAACGCGTGCCGTTTATTATTTAAAAGTGAGAATTAAACGATGTATAATTAATAGTAATAATAGACATGTCAAAATATCGGAGTCTCGTGAGTTAACGTAGATGGGAGATTAATACGTGATGAGTGAGGGAGAGTAAACGAGGCAGAAAATAAAAGAAGTCTATCTGTTTGAAATGGAATTAATTAATTTTATGATCAATAGATAGGTCATAGAGTCTAATACTTTAATATGAGATAGATAGATAAAATGAAATATATGTAGATTGATTTTTCGAAACGATGATTATTGGCACATTTCTCGAAAAAAAATTTTCACTGACAGAACTAATGATATATGAATATGATACCCAAACCATAGATATATAGATTATGAAATGATAGATTATGATAATTATTATTGATATATTTATATATCACCATAAATATAATATCAACATATATCCTTATATTAATTATTATTTATTAACTTATATTAATCTATTATTATGATGATTATATGATATTATGTAGTTGATTATTATTAATTTATTTATTATAGTATATTATAATTGCATTAATGGTAATTATTGATTAATCATTACTATGATAACTCTAATTATTTAGATATAACGATAAGATATAATTATTAGATTATGATATAATTAATGATATTATAGATGTAATATTATATACATAATGCGTGATTTAGTATAAGGCGGTAGGAATGTCTCACAACAAGTATAATATGTCGAACTGTGGAGGATAAGCTTACTCGATATAAAATAAACAGAAAAAGGACACCTCTCAGGAGGGATCAACGAGTAATATATCTCTCAGCGTGAATGAGTTCGACTGGCGTCACTTCATGGTGTAACAATCAGTCTAGTTGCACTCTCAATGGATTATGGATATATATTAATATTAAATAATTATTATTATATTATATAGAATTATTATATACTTTTATATATATTTATTTATGTAATTATTATTAGATTATTATTATTATGATTATTTATATGAATTATATATATTAATTAAATATAATAAGAATAATATATATTAACATAATAGATAATATAACAAAGAAATATTATATAAAGAGTATATATATTAATAATTGATATAAATAATATATAATAGATTTAATTATTATATATTAGTATATTATTATGTATTAATTATTATTATTGATTATTATAATATTGTTTCTTAATATACCAATAAATTGATTGATAATTTATATTATTTAATATAATTATAATATTATTATCTATTTATTATTATATTATGATATAATTAAGTTTATTATTATTTATTATTATTTATTATTAATTGTTATTATCTTATATGTAATATATTAATGATGATTAATATTTTTATTTATATTAAGGTATTTTAATTTTAATAATGTATTGTTTTTTTTAGAAAACTCTCAATAATTATTATTATTATCTATTATTATATGATATATATTATTATATAATTATTATATATATAATTAGAATAATTTAATAATTATTAAATTATATATTATTATTATTTATATATGAATATTTTAATTATTAATGAATTTATATATTTAACATGACATTTATACTTTATTAGATTAATTAATTATGATAGTTATTATTATTATTTATAAATTATTTCAGAAATGCACATATAAGAATTAGATATAATTATGTTAAATTTATTATTAAATATACTATATATAAGAGTATATTATTATATAATGTATTATATAATATGTATTATTAATAGAGACAATTTAACATTATTATTATTATATATTATGTGATTATATTAATGTAATATATGAATTATATATTATTATTATTATTATATATTAGATTATTATAGTATGATTATTTTACTATTATTATATATATATAATATATATTTTATATATAATATTAGTATCATAGGTACCAATATAAATTATTATTATATAATTATATGTTTAATATTTATTATATTTGGATAATTATTATTATTATTGGATTATAATTTATTATTAATTATTGTATATTAAATTATTAGGAATTATTTAAAAATTATTGATTATATGATTATTATTTTGATTAATTGATAATTAATTATAATATTATTATTATTATAAAAATATATTATTATTATTGATTATTATTATTATTATTATTATATTATTATTATCAATTATATTAATTAATTAATTATATTATATTATATTATTATTCGTTTTAAATATTATATATATCATATTATATATTTATTATTATTTATATTTATTTATTATTTTATTATTATTTATATTATTATTAAATTATTTTATTGATTATTAATTATATATATTATTAATTATTATTTATTTATTTTAAAAATAAGCACACAAGAAATTATTATTATTAAAAATTATTATATAATTATATAACCTAATCTCTAACTCATATATATATGATATTTTTAATTATAATCTATATAATAATTTAATTATAGTTATTATATTAAGTAATCTCATTTAACCCATTCATTATATAATATAATGACTGAGTTATGTATTATTGATTATTATAATATTTTCTCACCCTTTCTCACAAATCTACTGATAAAGACGCATGCATCTGTTCAGTTGTCCTGTACAGAAAACTTCTCCATGAAACGTCACTTGATCCATCACATACATGTCTCAAGACGCACTCACAACATCCTCGGTAACGTACTTGCACTCGTTATTCGGCATATGCCTGACGTTCACGTTGTGATCACTCCATCTAACTTTTAAGGTCTGTTCACCACACCTCTGCTTTTCCTTAACTTGAATCATTCTAGATGATCTTCTGGGACACTTCGTATGGCTTACTCATCCTTCTGACATGATCCAATACGCATCGCCAGCTAATGAACTCTCCACTAGCTACCACACCACGCTATCACCTATAGAACCATAAAAATCCGCACCTAGCCTCTCACTATACTCTTACGATAGTAACTCGTACCGTGTCAACTCGCTACTAGATCGCAGTACGCAAACACGCGCAGTCTCGACACGCAACTACGATGACAACTTAGGTCTGATCAATTAGCTACATCGGTAATGTAGAAGGTAGCCATCGCTTCATGTCCGTATAACATCATGTGAAGATTGAGTCGTTTAGAATAACTAACTGGTTGTACAAACAAAGTTACTTCAATCATTGACTCGCTCTACGAAATGTGCTCTCCTCTCGCCCTTCTGAAACAAATAGGGAACCAGACTCTGCTGTCTGTTACCCCATTAACATTCCCGATAGTTCTACTTATTCCTAATTCCAGAAACAATTGCTGTCGCAGTTTTACCTCACTCCCATTTAATGCACCCCCAAATCAACCTTTCAAGAGACTGGTTCCGTTTGTCGTCAGCCTTTTCTCCACGCAGACAAACTTCACTTCCAGGACGATTCAATGTACTAACCACCTCGATCAAATACAACCTCCAGTACTTACCACTGACTTGAGTTATATCTTCATCACCCCTTTCCTCACACAACTCCTCGATCCCACACCGTCACCAAGCTGAAAAGAGATGCTCTGGTCACGCACGATACATGCGTAGAAAACCGTTCTGTGCGTGTGCGTGCACACAGCGACCACAACTGCAGAACGATCATACCCGGTAACTCTGCGCGTATGAGCATCATCTCGGCCCGTCCACTCCTATGTCTCACTGCAGCGGATTCTGTCAGCAACCCCAGAACCGAGCGGGCAAATGCGTAAGGCAAAGACTGAAGACAGTTCCTAAGACCACACGCGAGAGTGACGATACGCTACGCCTCGCGGCGGGAGATCAGTCAGCCCTTATATAACGGTAGGCAACATGACGGCTGATTCGTCGCCTCTCCCGGACAGATACGCCTTTCACCTCATCACTTACTATACGGGTAACACTCCACGGAGTAGGCAGGCGTGAGCAAATATGTGACTGCTGTGAATATATAGGTGTATGCCGTGGTGGAAGGAATACGATAGATATCGTAACTTCTAGCTCAGTTACACCTCATCAGGACACAGAGGGCTCCATGGTCACTACACTTACCAGAAGATATACTACTCAAAAGCCCATTGATCTAAGGATCTTTAACGAAAGTACTGTGCGTATGGAATGTCTATTAAGACTTGATATCAATATGCACCTATAGAGAAAATCGCCACTATATATGACTAACAGAAAGAACAGTTCCCTAATCATCTAACTATATCAGGCATTAGAAATATGAGATATAAATGTAGAGAAATATAATTAAATATGAGATTAATAATGAAAGATATTAAGTAGATACACTTAATGATAAGCATCTGCAACAGAGTGGTGAGGTAAAGTCTTGTAGCCAAAACTGGGGTAATATGATATAATATATTAGTATAATAAATAATAAATATATACTATATAAAATAATATAGTAAAAACTATATATATATAAATATTATATATTATAGGTTAAGTAAATAAGGTAAATAAATATATAATTATATATATAGATAATATATAGAGGTGAGTGAGTGAGTAGGTGAGTGAGTGAGGTGGAAGTGATGAGTGTGAGTAGGAGGGCGAGATGAGTACGACAGATAAAAGATGAAAGAACCGGGTGAAGCGGCCGGAACTCCATTGAGGTAATGAAATAAAGAATAAGGAACTAACTCATACAAGGTATAATGTGACAAAGAGGGGGATAGAGGTAGTGATAAGTAATAATATAATTAAAGAAATAAATAGGATAAAAGAAGAATAAAGATACTGTAAATAAGAAAGATAAGAAAAAAGCGTTGAAGTCGAGATGGAGAGTATCGTCGAGGACTTCCACCACAGGATGGGTAGACAAGTGTCGCGGGAGACCCACCTAGCGAGGCACCCTACGACATGACGCGAACAGCCGTCAGGCAATAGAAAGATGTGTTGGTCTACGAAATATCCGAACCAGCGGACTCGAGGCTCACAGTCAACTGACTACAAAGGAGATAGGTAGATGTGAAAAAGATAATATAAACAGTCAACTTAGAGGTCATCTAGTAGAGCCCTGTAATACATGGTAAAAGATAATTAACTTTTTATAATTTGAATAGAATAATGAAATATAAGTAGTAAAGTTATAATTTTAATGATAAAAAGATTAAAAATTTAATAGAATAAAAAAAATAATTTTAAGTAAATATTAATATATATATAGTCATTAGCTGTAATAATAATAATATCATAACTATAATAATATAAAATCTAAATATGAATATTATATAATATAATAATATAATGATATAGTATATTAATATAAGATAATAATATAATATTATAAATAAGAATGATAATAGTAATATTAATTAAATATACAATATTAAAAAATAAATTAAATAGAGTAATAATGCTAATAATCCGCCTATCAACATACCTATTCGATTAGCCTAAAAATCAAAGCAGATGACCGGATATAAGATATATAAGACTATAACATATATATAACATAAATATATTAACTAATATAGAATATATAAAACAAATAGATTAATAACTATAAGAAAAGTAAATAGATAAAGATATGAACAATGAACGAACAAGACATAGTAGATTAAGTATATAAATAGATATATAAATGTAAAATGTAGATAATAGAGAGTAGATAATAATGAATATACAATTAATTTTATTATTTATTATATCATAGTTTATTATATAAGCATACTATAATAAGTATATAATCATATAAAGAAAATTAATGAAATTATAAAATATGTTAATATAATATATATGAGAGATAACTATATATTATATATGAAAAGTGATATTATAATAATACTAATATATAGAATAAATTAATTAAACTCATAACCCAAAAAGTGACTATTATATACTATATATACTATACTATATTAAAATTAATAATCAAGAGAGAGATAAGAAGCCTTTCACGTTTCTTAAAGTTACGGCTTCCTTAAACTCTTGGTAGAAATAGTCCTTGACTAAGTTTAATACCCAACGAATTAAGATGGGGATAAAAGAGCAAGGAAAAGCGAAAAAGGATGAAACTTTTAAATTACGTAAACTGTACCAATACTCAAGGGACATTCCTTGCTAAACAATCGATAAATATTGTAAGAATAGCTGACTGAGCACCGACTATTGCTCAAGTTTAGTAAGGAAATATACTATTTAACTTTTAAGAAACAAAAACAATACAATACATAGCAACATATTTCCACACTGAAAGTTGCCAATCAGATAAAGTTATGTGGTTAACCTGTGTGAGCACACACAACACACACACACCACACAGCAAGCACACACACACACACACCTAAAGACAGATAAAAGAACACACAACAAAGTAGCCAATCACTAATAATGATAGATATATAATAATTAAATAATAAATAATTATTATTAATAGATAAATAATTTAACTAATGAAATTAATAATTATATATATACTCATAATACATCATAATAGATATCATAATAATAATAAGATAATATGAATAAATGTTAAAAATTAAAATAAATAGATTATTATTAGTATAAACCCGAAGTAGAAATGATAAGATATAACAGTATAATAATAAATCTATAATAAATTTACATGAATCAATAATAATAATAATAATAATAATAATAATAGAATAATAATAGATGAAAACGCAATATAAGACGATAGTAGAAAATATAAAATGAGGGGGGGACAAATAATAGCTACAACTAAAGAAAAAATATTAGATAGGATAAAATGAATTAAATCAAATTAAAAATTAGCAAAATAATAATAAAAATCATACTTCAATAATAAATAATAACATACACTAATAAGTAAATAATATTAATAAATGAATAATAATAAATAATACATGGAATAACAATTAATCACCACATCTATGGAGAATAATTATAAGGATTATAATTAATAATAAATAATAATAATAAACATAATAATGAAGGATAAATAATAAAAGAAAAATAAAAAATTAATGATGATAATAGAAAAGTATAATTGAATAGATATTCATAGCTTAGTGTAACTGAGGAGTTTTGTATCTTTCACGAGGTTTATTGTGGGTAAATCGTAGACTCAGTACCATTAAATTAAATAAGAATTGCTTGAAAATGGTTAAATCTGACTTTATTAAATATACTTATAATGATTCACCATCACTATTATTACTTATTCCATATAATCTCTCGATAAATATCTATTTATTTAATATTATTATAATATCATTCACTCCCACCTTCCCATTCATTGACATTATTAACCTAGAGTTCAAATTGGATACCATTAAATTCAATAAGCATTGCTCAATTTCAATTTCAGTATAAACCCAGATTTCAACACTATTAATATATGTTAATTGTTAATGTTAAGGGTGCTTTGGCCTCAAATATTTCAATATTTCATACTGTAATGTTATGGTATGATTGTTATAGCTATAGCTTGTTGTATATTTTAATTGACATATTTGACCTACTGACATATTGTACTATGTTATGCAGATTAATCTATGATATTGAATGTCAATTATTATTCGAATTAATAATATTATTAATTGAATTATGATGATATTATTATTGATTATTAGTATATTATAATATCATTTAAGTGATATTATAGTATGAATTATGAGATAAGAGTTAATTGAATTATATATTATTAATAATATATAATTATTATTATTACTTATTAGATATTAATTATTATTATTATTTGCTAATGTTAGAATTTAGAGAGTAATGATCATTAGTAGATGATTATAAGATATGAGTTATTAATGTAATTAGAATTTATTGAATCTATGAGCAATGAATTGATTAATTCCATGATATTATTATAATACCGATTATATATTAGATTATTATGAGAATCTATGATAGGGGATAATATATATAGTATTGAGTTAATTATGATGAGATTATTATGTGATTAATTATTAATTATTTTTGATTAATTATTATGGAATTTGCCATCCCCATGATGATGGTGATCAGGGATACGAGTAGGAGAGCGTGAGCACGAGAATTGACGATGGAGGTCAGATGCTGGGATGAGAGGAAAGAGGAAGTTGGCGATGGAGTAGGGTGGCTTCAGAGGAATGTTATGTTGCAAGAATGATGAAGAGTCAATTTGCCCAGAGTTGAGCTGAGCTGGACAATGAAGGGATTAAGATATAGAAACCACAAAACTGTAATAGTGATAGTATCAAGAGAACGGTTATTGGAAAGAAGAAGAAGACAATTCGTGATGTTTAAAAATTCTCGGGGTAAAGTAGTGCACACAGGATAAATCATAGTTATTAGTGAGTAAGATGATTAGGAAGGACGGAGGGAATGTTGCACGTAACACAATGGATTATAGTAGAATAGATTGAAGGCGAAATATGGCCTGCCATAAGGTAGAACAAAATACAGAGAAAGACGTCTCTCTGAAATCGAAGAGACAAAGAGATAAGCGAGCGATCAATTAAAAGGCAAAATACGGCTCCGAGCACATGTATGCACACTTTGGGGTGAGAGAAAGAATCAAGGATAGAGAATAAGTAATAGTAGTCAGATTGACGAGAGAACAGTAGAATGGGTGTTGAAGTATACTACATACATGAGCATTTAAGAATATAGTTAATAACTATGTAGGGGGTAGATAAGATCAGTAGTGGTAGGTAACGAATGATGGGTGTAGGGTGAGGAATATAAATATAAGTTAAGGGTTAACTAATATTTAATAAAGATGCTACAAGGAGGCCTGAAATGTATTAATAATTATGTAGAATATAAGCTGAGTATAACGTAACCTTACTATAAATTAATCCACGTTAGGATAACGCTAGGTACTAATAGAAGAAAAACTCAATAAGTAAATATATATGAGTACCTCCGTGAGTACATGTGAATAGACTCATAATATCAGCTCGGTGCCAAAAGACGGGGTCCAGTCAATCGAGCAGGCAGGGGACTCTCACTCCAGGGGATGGAAAGCGCCACCAGAGTGAAGATAAACAAATAAGAAATCAGTTGATACTTCTTTTCAAATTTCGATATATTATCTTCTCTCGATTGTATTCATTCAATGGGTTGTAGCAGATAACATACTAGGTATATACAAGTGTGCCCCGATAATATAGGGTTCAAACGACAGTGAGACTGAGAGTATCTCCTACGTATACGTAATAGTCGTAGTAGTGATTCGGTAAGCATACTAGCGGTGATACACGCAACGTAATAGCTCGATACGGCTACAGTATTATTAGCAATCACTTATAGTTGCCAAAATAACTAGTCAGGTGCAGCAGGCATGGTGATCAGCGGGGAAAACAGGCGACCATGAACAGGTACTATCTAGTAATGAACCGCGAGGCTAGTAAGGAAGGTAGTAATATTGTAGTCCTATATATATGCGCTTGAAAGAAGCCGGGATCAATGACTGAATAATCTATTAATTCAAATGAGTCCGGAATGTGCCCAGGTACAGTCTTCGTGAGAAATTTTCAGCATTGGCGGAGCACTATAAGTCTCAAAGTATCCATGTAGTGTGCATCAATACTGGAAGTGTTACACAATCTCTCGCAATACAAATCTGCACAGGAAAAAGTGTATTATTTATGAATAGTAATGCATACACAAAGGTTCGAGTCTCTGTGGGTTCTCCCCGCCGTGGAAGCAAAACATATTAGAACGAGATATCTGTGCCTTCTTCTCCAGTTCTCTAGAGCGAGCGAATACACAAGACACGTAATTAAAAAGATTGTCTTTAACGACACTTCCGACTGTTCGTAAATAATAAGTAAAGATAGTAAATAACAAGAATCCATAGTATTATAACACAAACATGTCTAGTAAAATGTGCTATGTATATAAGAACAAAACAAGAGCTACGTTAATAGCCTTACTTTGTATAATACAAAATATAGTCATTAAGTGTTCCATAACTTATAGCTTGAAATATTATACCGACGTTATAGTAGTAAACGTTTATTGAACACCCATTAATTCAATGAAGAAGAAAGATCTATAACACACCAGGATTACCAAGAAAAAAATAATAACTGAATGACACCAAGAACTCTACACTATGTTCTTGAACCACCCAGCTATGTCTATTAGTGCGTAGAGAAACTTCTTTGAAACTCTCGCGTAGATCTCATTAACTATATCTAACTATAGTAATATGTAATTATCTAATTATTAATGGAATAATTAGATTATTAATTATGTAGTGTATTATTAACATTATGGTGTAATGTAATTATTGGTAATGTGATGTCATAAATGTGTCAATACGTAATAATGGTCTATTACTCCATTGTGTTACGCCAGTCATACATTAATCTCAGTATAGCTGATTAATAATAGTGGAGAATATAATATTCTCAATTAATAAATAATTAAAAGATATAATTGTAATGTGTTACGTTTGTGAATATGTAATTGTCAATTGTAAATGTTGTAATATATCATTGTTTTCATGAGAGGTGTTATCATATATATATAAAATTATGATAGGTATTCTCTATAAATTATTTATCGTATTGGGTATAATTTTGGAACTCCTCTGAACATATCACATTATTTAATTAGTGGTAGTATGAACTATATGCTCAAATTATTATGTAAAAGATTATCGCTTAGTTTTAGACAACCATGTAATTAGGATGTAATTAATGAATATTATTTAATTATTATATTATAATTATTAATATATTTAATGTAATTACTGAATTAATATTCCTTATTAACAGAACGTCATTTCTATTTTCATATAGGTATGTATATTTCTCAATTTTTACTAATGATCTTCATCATACTCTTATGAAAGCTCTATGGATCTCTTTATATTTTACATTCATGAATTTTATTTATTAATATATATATATATGTTAATTATTATTATTAGTATTATTAATTATTATATTATATAATTTATAATTAATTATTATTATTATTATTTAATTGATTATTAATATATTATTATAGATATAATTAGTATATTATTATTATTATTATTTATATATATATATAATTTATTATATAGGATTATTATTGAAATTTAATATGAATTTGAAAAATTATTTCCTAGATTTAGTATTTGTTTTAAATCTTTTGAGGTAGTGTTAGATAGAGTTAATCCATTCGGTAATTTCAATTATTCATCATTTTTGATGAAGGGATAATGAAAAACCAAGAGTGAAGTAAGAATTCGAGCCAACTGCGTACTATGACTCTCTCTCTCTCTCAAATGAAGAAAAACTTTGTTAGAAGTAAAAGAGAATTATGTTAGTAATGAAGTTGAGAAGAAATACTTTGTAAGTATTTGGTTGTAAAGTAATAAATTTAGGGAATAGTTAAATCACGTAAAGATAATATATATATATATATAATATATCAGGGTTGGCAGAATGTAGTAGATATATATATATATTATAAGGTAGGTAATGAAGATAGTTCAAGAGGTAATAGAGGTTGATTAGCTATCGAGCCCACAGTTCGAGACACTAAAGGGATACCGTGGGCAGGTTTCGGATGATTGCGTGAGTTCGCGTATTTCCTAGCGGTTAGGAAAAAGACTACCTAGAAAGTATCCCGCTCCTTGAAAAGGAGAAACAAAGAGGAAAAAAAGGAAAAATAAGAAAAGTATGAAGCTCAAAAAAAAAAAAGGGAGGAAAGAAGAGAGAGCAACATGAACCCAAAGGGAAGAACCAAGGTCGAAGAAAATCCGGACAATAATGAGAGAAGTGAGAAGAATTGAAAGTGTAGGAGGAGGAGAGAGAAAAGAAACGGACTATAGCCGCCGTGTAAGTGCTCAAGAAAAATTTTACGTGATAAAAGGTCGTGTATGTGACTGTAGTTAGAGTAAAAAGTGGATAATTTGAGGTAAGTACCTCTAGTATAATAGATAAGAAAGGAGATAAATATAAAAATGAATAAGCGTGAATAGAATGAAAAATACTATAACATAGATAATACGTAGTAACTAACGGGTCGGTCTAATAAATATAGATATAATATATAAGATTTGTAAGTAAAGTATGAAATAAATCAAATAGGATAATATAATATAATATAAAGCTTTGAATTGAAATGAATGGATTGAAAAGATTGAATGGATTGAATAAAATTGTAAGGGATATGTTAGTAGTGAAAGTAACATGTTGAGAATAGGAAGTGGGATGTGCAATAAGATTATAAAAAATGTGTAGAAAAAATTTTAGCCAAGTTATAAGAACATCAAGGAATTGATAGTGGAAACGCAGTGAACTGTCCCACAATGTGTCAAGTAGCTTGTGGACCAACGGTAGTTGTCTAGACGTCAAAAACGGTGTACTCATAAATGATATATAGAGACCAGTGACTATAAATGCAAAGATATATATACGATAAAGTTACAGAATGATACCAAGTGAGCCACTATCATATAGAAGTAAGCTAAAAGAGAAGATGTATAAGGAAATATCAGGAAGTAAGAATGATCAGATTGAATTAGAAATCTTACTGTGAGGTGTGGGCGAAATAAAGTGACAAGCATGACAAATAAAATAATTATAGTAAGATGAAATAGTATCGGATAAAGGGTTCAATTTTCCAAAATACAAAGCTAGGTATACTAGCAAAGAATATACAGTCTGTGAATACATCTTGTACTAGGACTTTGGGTAAACATAGTTCGGCTAGATTTGTGTATGTGAAATAGTTTGGACAGGAAAAAGATTTAGATAGTGTGATATATTAGAGCAAACAGTAGGATAGGTTGAAAGTTAGCTAAATCAGTGTTTGTAAGCAATAGTGAGAATAGAAGCTAATAAAGAGATGAGGCAATAATAAATCGCAAGTTGTTTAACAAGAGAGAGCGAAAGAGGAGGGCAGTACATAAGTAAACGTTATGATATAATAAGCAATATGAATTACTGGCCAATCCTAAGGCAATTATAAGGTGCAAAATGATGAAGTGACCGAACTACTCGTAAAGCAGGAACAAAGAGCACAAGGTGCTATACTACACTCGACAAAGCGAGAGAATGCATTACAGGTCGAGCGGCACAAAAGGATAATTGTCTGAGCTTGTAGGATAGAGAGCTAATGTGGAGACGCTGTAAAGGAGGTTAGGAAAACAGAGTGTCCTTCAATGATGCTAAGGCAAAAGGAGACACGGACAATTTCGGTAGTTACGTCTAGGTGATAAATTTATTACAATAGTTCTACAAATATTTTGAAATATATAGTATTAAAAGTCATAAACAATAATATTCTTCATATATATTGAGGCGCATCGGACGGGAGATCAGCCGAGTCCATCAACAACTGAGAAATTAAGAAAGAATGGACGTCGGACGTCTTGGAGTTGGAGTCGGAAAATTTTTGAACCGACTCAACAACCCTGGTTGGAAGAGCAACCAGGGTGTTAATATTTGGGAATTGGATCGATATAAGTATCTGCTAAGAAAGCAGATTCAGAAATGTGTGGAGAATATGGGGCTGTTTCCATAGAAACGGGAGAGGAAGATGTTACCGAACAAGTGTCATCTTCTTGAGTGGGTGTTGGAGTTGCGATATTGGAATCCGTTGGGTTACGAAAGTCTGATGCTGGAGACTTTGTCAGTGAATCACTAGGTGGGATATTTTGGGAGATTGTACAATTTGAGTTATGATGGAAGATTTCTGGGTCCTCTTTCATGCCGCCAACAGATTCAAAACGCTTGGAGCGTTTGCGGTGATTGCATTCAACGGTTTTCCATTCAGCTCTCTTGGAAGCGCAGGAAGCATTAGAAAGAGAGTGGGTGGTCACATCAAGCTCTATTTGGGATCTATAATCCATTTCATCCGCTATGGCATATAATCCTTTAGGGAGTGTTGAGATACGAAATTCGGAAGAAGAGTTATAGATAGGAGGATTCAGGAGAGCTGGAATAATCCTGTAAGCTATCAGAGGATTAGTTTGTGGGTTGTTCGACACCTGTGGTTGCTTGAGCACTATCTATTGATGCCAATGCTTTTGTCACAGGAATAGGTTTATGGCGTTGTTTATTTTGAGTTACATTTTTTATATCTTGGGTCCATGTATTCGAATTTAGAAATTCAGATGTTTTATATTTTAGCGAGTAATCTTTGCCTTGGTGGCTAATCTTTTTGTTTCTGTTTAGGGACATCTTTTTCCGGTGTTGAATTCATGGTGTGAGATAGCTTAGGGGACAAAAAAAAGCAGGCATCTTACTTAAGTTTGGTGAGCTCATCGGGAGAATATAGGGCAGAGTTTCTTGACAGAAAATGCACTCCAAGCTATGTGGAGGATGGACAGATTTTGTTTCATTACTGGTCAGATGAAAGCTATTGCTTGGGGCATTTTGGACGGGAGATTGGACTGAAGGCAGATTTTTTACTATTTGAATAGTCGGCAATATAGGCAGTGCAGGCGAGCAGGTTACAATAACTGCTTGAGTCTAACTGGAGTTGGGGGAAAGTTTTACTGGAATCGAGTTCTGTAGGTAGGTTGCAATTTTAGCATACGATTGCCTTGATCTATCTTTTTCATGATGCATAACTCCAAAACCTCCTGTTCAAAGAGGGAAGACGTGAATTTAAGTTCACAAGAGACATCTGGTGTGGTCCTTCACAGTTTTTGCAGAAATGATGTGTTTATTCACAGGAATGTGATAATTCTTCTCCACGATGCGGCATACAAATATCATGCGGTTTTTCCCTACAAGTATTTTCGGGTAGATGACCAAACCGCTGGCATTTAGTAGGTGGAAAAGTGGTATGATGGTCAGAAGGAAACGAGGATTTGGGGTGTCAGGTGCAGGGTTGTGGAGTCGGTTCAAAAATTTTCCGACTCCGACTCCGAACTAGCACCCCGCTTCCACCACCCGACTCCCGACTCCCGATTCCGACTCCCGACTCCGACTCCGACTCCGGCCTCCCTTGGAAAACAAAAAATTCACCCTCAGAGGCTCCGACTCCGACTCGCCGACCCACACCTATGTTGAAATTACCGACTCCGACTCCGACTCCGAACGCCAGCCTGCCTCTGCCGCAAAGTTATAATATATAGTAATATAGGTATATATAGCCTATATATATAGGGGTTTTATCACAATATACATATTCTATTTACTATATACTATATACTATATATATTATAAGGTTTTAAAAAATCATATATAGGGGCTAATAATATATATAAATTTTAAATAAAATGGGGAAAAAGGGGGTATGTTGTTTACCTGTGTTAATGTATAGTAGTGAGAAGACTATGGTCTGAAATAAGAGGTATTGATCAAAAGTACAATATTTTCAGATAGACAATCTTAGGGGCGTGGTTTGGTGTGAGAGCGAATTGGCAAATAAGGAAATGAGAGCGTATAAGAAGAGATTGGTGTGGTGTGAATTGCATCAGGAATAAATGTAGCAGTAATAAATGAATAGTATTCTGTAATTGCGATGTGTAAGTTGGTCATGTGGAAAAAGGATGGATAAATAAGTCGGACGTTAGTTGGTTAAGCAGAGTATAGTGGTGAGTGTGCTGGGATCGGACCGGCTGGGAGACCGAAGGAAAAGTGGATTGAGTCTAGTAAAGGGAATGACTTGAAGGCAAGAGATTGTGAGTTTTTTAGCAAGGCGAAAGAAATGCAAAATAGTGTGGAATGGGGCGGATTTGTGAGGGGAAGATGTTGTAGCCAAACTGGGGTAGGGGATTGAACCTTACATTGGCGAGATGCATGGTGAGACGAGGTCCGTCAGGGTGCCCTTGAAGCTCTAGGAATGGATTTTCTGCTGCGACGATAACTCTCACTAAAAGGTATAAAGGGTCGAAAAAGAACTGGGCTTTCTTCGACTTTCGTCCCAAAACTTCTACACATCTTCTTTTCCCAAATGCATGCTACGACACCTAACCCCAGGTCCCTTGGAGAGAGAAGGTGGGTGATGGTCGAATGATGATGATAATATATATATATATATACTAATAATTATATATTAATATAATATATTAATTATATAAGTTAATTATTTATTATATAACTTTTATATATATATATTAAATAATATATATTATATATCATATATAAATATAATATATATATAGTATAATATAATAAATAATAATATCCTACTAATATATACTAATATATATTAATTAATATATGTATTAATATATAGTATATAAATATATAACTATAATATAAAATTGTAGGAAAGAAAATTTATTTTCAGTTTTTTTATTAAGATATAATATATAAATAAATATATAAATATATTATATATAAATAATATATTTACTCTATATATACTATAAATATATATACTAAATTAAATATATTATATATTATATAATAGTAATACTATATATATGTATATAGTATATATATATAATATATAATATTAATAATAAATATATATTATATATATTATATAATAATATAGATATAATATATATATAAATAATAAAATAATATATAACATAAATATATATATATTATATATAATATTATAGTTTTAAGTAATATCCAATATATAATATATATATTATATATATATATATACATATAGTATATATATATCAATATACTATATATATATATATATATAATTACCTACTATATATATATATAATATATATATTATATATATATATATACTATATATTAATATAATATATATATAATACACTATAATACTCAAATAAATAATGTAATAACTATTACTAAACAAAGGGCGCCGGTCCATAAATTTGTCTTCAGGGCTAGATTCCACACATTTTCTACCGCCAGCAAGGCGTTTACCGATCGACGACACATATAAATCTTGGAATTTGATAGCGCGCCAATTTATGAACCTGGGAAAATAAGGCAAACGTAGCTTTGCGTGAACTTCTTCCCATATCGTCGTTTTTTCGAGCTCGCTCTTGTTTTTTCTGTGTTGTCGTTCCAGTCTTTCGGAACTTCTCATCTATTTCTCCAAACCTTACTGTTTTTAGCACTATTTTTGGGTGGTCAACTTCTACCCAAGGGTTTATTCTGAACATGTACTTTATAGGAACTTGAAATATGCAATAAGAGCAAGGTCCTTACCTACAAACATCCGCCCACGAGAAATAGTTTTTCGTGGTATTTTTTGGAAATTTGTGACACTTTGGCTCATCTGTTCAATTTCAAAACACACTTTTTTTGTGTTTTAAAAAATATAAAAAATTGAGATTAAACCTATTTTTTTCTTTCTCATATGCAATCATGGATAGAAAATTTCAGAGCATATATCCGTCGAACACAGTTTCGGAAATTCTTATTTATTATACTTGTTGAGTATACAAAAAAGGTATCTAAGTAAAAAAGATCGCAGTGGCCCACCCACGACCTATATTATTATAGCTTCCGAAATTTATAGACCTCTTTTTTCTTCAGAAACTTTGATGCCAACCTCCTTTTTCTTATCCCCCACACCAAAAAATATCCCACCCCCAAATGTGTGTATATTTTCGGAAAAATTTTTCTAAGTTCCAAAAAATTTCTAAATTCAGAAAAGTTAAGTTAGTAAAGTTTTTTAAGAAAATAGGGCTTTAGTTAGTGGCAAGCTTCTGGACTTATGCCAGAAGCTTGACCACTAAACAAGTGTTACTAAAAAAATCTTAACTACACTTACTTAACTTTTTCTTGAAACTTAGACAACTCTTTTACATTGACACATCAGGAAAATTTATTTTTCAGAAAATAATACAACTCGGAACACCAGAAAGAAATTAATGGAAATAAAATTGAATATATTCTTTTCTACTTGTCCGATCACATATCAAAGATTATTCAGGGCTTGTAAATTAAGCCGGGCTAAGAGACATCTTTATTTCACTTGAAGTATATTTGTTTTGTATACTAAATATATAAATATAATTCAAATTCGTTAAAAATTAAAATTTAGCCATTTAAAATTTGTTTCCTACGAACAAGGTCACAGAACTAACTGCATAGGACTAGCACCCAAGAAGACTATCCTCAATAAAAATTGTGCATCTTCCCTAAGACTAGCCATATTTGCTCGAACAATCTCTCAGTCCAGAATCGCGAGTGAGCAGCATAAAAGAAAGTTTATCGTGCAGCAATTTTTATTTAAAACTCAATACTGAAAGTGGGTTTGAATTTTGAACATTGCGTGAGAACTCAAAATTTTATCTAAATTCAATAGGGAAACCATATTTAGTGCATTTTGTAGTCAATCGGACCCATCAAAGTTCAATATGATCGAAGGTTATGGCAAAGATACATTTCGATTAATATTGTAAAAGTTGAAAGGAGTAATGTCAAAAACATAGGTAGGTTTTCATACTAATCTTCTGAATTTTCTGAAGAATGACTTCAGACAAAAAAAACAAAAAAACACGCATCTGGCACCATGATTTGGTATGTGGTCAGCGAAAAAGCTACAGTTTGTTTTCTTTTGGTGAGAATAAGTTTTGATGGGGAAAATTAAGAAAATTATTATGTCTAATTATTTAAAGGTTGGATGGGGGGGGAGGAAGTAGAATTGGTCTCAGTCCGGAGCTAAAATATTCAACGATTTGAACAGTAACCCTAGTATACTATTCAATTTAGTGATAATTTGAAAATGACAAGGAATTAATAGAATCTTCTCATATCACTTCCAATATAAAATTTCTTAATTTTATACCTAGGTTTAATAAAATGATTGTATAACTTCCTCGTTTATATTGTGCAGCTACGGTGAGAAGACACTCATTAAAGCAGTTCTGTTAGGACCTTTTCTTATCACCTGTAGAATTGAGAAAGTATGTCTTGAGCCTTTCAGAGTAGAGAAAAATATTTTTTTGAAGTTCACGTTTATTTATATTAATATATACTATATAATATATTAACAATAAAACTCTATATCATTAGCAAATAAAAAGAATATGTATTATACTTATATATATATCTCACTATGTAATGTATATATATATAATACCGGTATTCCTATATATAACTCATCATAATAATTCTTCGGTTATCCATTCATTATTTATGACGTTGTCACTACTCTTATAAGATATATATCTATTTAGGCACATATTATATAATTATTTTCATATATATTATCACGATACTATAATTATATTAAGTATGTATATTATATTATTCATCATAGCAGTATAGTTATAATACATATAGTAATTATAGTACTATAGTACTTATACTACAATACTATAGTACTATATACCCTAGTACTGGCTCCACTTATAATATACTATATATATAATATATATATATGAAGTACTCACTATGACTCTAATATATATATCTAGTCTGATGAATGAGAGAGGTCATGGTGTGAAGGAATATCTCTTTAAGCACAAGTAGTATTCATGAGGATGATCCCTATCAGAATTGGTGGAATAGAGCTGTTATAGAATGGTACTCTAGTAACTGTGAAGGAGAGTTATCGCATTGATCTTTGCTGTCTGGTCGATAAAGGAAGAGAGGATGTTCGAAGTACTAGAGTGTTAGGGGCATGTAAAATCAGTGAGGGGTTTAAGAGATGGGCATTATTAGCGATCCAGTATATTAGTTTCCGTTCCGTACATGACTGCTAAAACTTAAGTATAGTGCAGGTTAGGCTTGATCGATGGCAGGGAAGAGGCATAAGGTGATTCAACGCAAAAGGAGTAAAAGTAGGTAAGAGATTTATAGAGTGTAAGAACAATGTTGAAGGGTTATGACACAAGACAAATAAGGATTATATATGTTAAGAGTGCTCGCTAGTCAAATATAACAGGTTGAATGATGAAACTGAGTTGGAATCGACATATCCTCGGGGAAAGCAAATGAAGGAAGCAATTGTAGTAGTGCAAAGAAGTGTGTGGATGTGCTAAAGTAGGAAGTTCACGACCAATGATATTAACAGGCATATAGTGGACTATGAAGAGGGATGAACAGGCGTTAAAAGAGTAAGAGGACGAGAGCGGTGGTGAATGTACTAAGAAGCATTATGACATGTTGAGGATAGAAAGAATGCTTGGAATTATATAAGAGGAGGAAAAAGGAAATACAAAAAGGTGCATACGTAGGACAAAACAAGAGGTAAATGAACAGTTTGGAAGGAGGACTCAGAATGAGGACATAAACGGAAGTGAGAATAGGAGAGCTGCTCTGGATAAGGAAGGCGCGAAAGGGTTAAGAAATTGAGAATAAAGGGGAATCTGCATAAGTTTAACTTAGAATATCGAATAGGGATGGTGCTTTTGTAAACTGATGAAATGGATGTGATAGGGGAGTGGGAAAGAACACTTCGAAAATGCTGGCCACATATTAACAGTAAGATGAGGTGTTAGTGAAATGTGTGTGTTTTGAATGGTGCAAGAAGAGAGGTATTTTGTTGGGGATGCGGGTTATTTATTAGTAAGGAGGAGGTAAATGGGTAGAGTGAGAAAGTTGAGAATGGTAAATCTGCAGGTATAGATGAAATTACTAGTGGAATGATCAGAACGGAAGCGAGATGGCGATTGATTGGATTTGGGAAGTTGTTGTAATAAAGCGTTTATGGAGGGTATCATTCCGAGGGATTGGAGGCAGACGCGGCTAATCAAGTACCCTTATATAAGGGTAAAGGAGAAAAGGGGAACTTAGAAATTATAGGGAAATAATTTTATTGAGTGTTGTAGTGAAGGTATACATGCTGGTATTTTTTTTGGTCGAAAGAGTGGCGTCGAGTGACTGCAGGGAACTGAAATTGGCTGAATAAAACAAGGATAGCGATTTGGAGTGAATAGCAGGATGATGGTGGAATCCAAACTTATAACATTGCAAAGGAGAGATGATTGAGAAAATAGGGAGTAAGAGGAGGGTTAAATTATCTATTTTGGTTTTTTACACCACCTGGATATTACAACAGGTCGTTATGATAGAGTTTAATAAGGAAGCTATTATGGCAGGTAGTAGTGAATATAGGTGTGGTGGTAGGCTTTCTGAATGAATCAAAAGTATGTATGTCCGATAGTGAAGCGTGTGTAAGAAAGGTGGTCAATGGGTAGATTTTGGTTTAGGAGTAATCAGACGAGAGATGAGACATGGGTTTTGTTTGATGTCTCCTGGGTTATGTTAGTAACCAATTGACTGTATATGGAAATGGGGTTATGAAAGAATTCAAGAGGTGGATAAAATGGCAGGTAAAGTTTGAGTGTAGAATGATGGGAGAATTGGAGAATAGAAGTGCGAGGGTGTTCCTTCTATCCCGGTTAATTATTATGCGGAATGATTTGGTTCTGTGTGGCGAGACTGAAAGAGAGTTTGAAGAGGATTGGTAGAGAGATGCAGGAGTATGTAAAGGATTAGGTTGGAAAGTAGACAGTAGATAATGTTAGTAATATTGAAGTTTATGGATGGTTGATGAGATAGGAGGACAGTCCTGCAGTGTGAGGTGGATGTTAGATGGTGAGGCAGCTGGAGCTAGTGTCTGAGTTTAAATATTTAGGGTATTGTTGGATGAGAAGGGAGACGGAATGGATGGCCAGCAGTGAAGTTTAGTAGAAGAAGGGTTCGCTCGATATGAATGCAAGGAGGTTGCTGGTGGCAATTTAAATCGTTGTGAATAAAACCAGGACTAAAGTCTTTGAGTGCGTCTAAGAGTCTTTAACATGACGGAGTATAGTTGTTAACCTTGTTATTGTATGGTAGCTGCGACTATAGTCTGGAATAAGAAGTAATAGATCGTAAGTTCAATGTGTTACGAGTGGACAATCCTCGGCTGCGAGCGATGGTGTTGAGAAGAATTAAAAAATTGAGGAAAGAACGTATTAGAAAGTTGTGTGGGGTGTGAAGAAAGCGGGTGAGAATGAGAGAATAAATGAAAGTTGTTGAGATGGTTTGTCACGTGGAATGGATATCAATGTTTATAGCGGTTGTTAAGCGGATGTATATTGCCAGAGGAGAAGTGTGTTGAGAGAAACCGACAAGGCTAGGAGACTCGGAGAGAGAGATAGATAGAAGAAAGTGGATGAGTCGGTGAAAGTCGATTTCGAATGTGCTGAAGGAGAGAAATGTGAGAATGGCAGAGGCGAGAATAAAGCCGTTGCGCATGATATAGAGAAAAGAGAATGGAAGGGTTTGTATGGGGGCAGTGGTTGTTGGTCCTACCTGAGGCCCAAGAGAGACTCGATACCCTTACATTCCGAGCGATAGTAGGACCAATAGTGAGTGACCGCCCAACGTAGCGGATCCCATGAAACCATAGTGGGTGGATTTTCTGTCGTGAGTTGGGGCGGTAGTTTTTCCACTAATTATGGTACAGAGGGGGAGGTAAGGCTGAGCTTTCGTTGTGACATTTTGTCATAATCTCCTACTGCTTTCTTTTCCCGATGCTTGAGTCAATCCTTACCCCACTCTTGGGAAAAAAGAGGTAGTTAGTAAGACAGAAAGAATATATATATATATATATATATAATTTATTTATTATATACCTATACTTATATACTAGTATATATATAATTATAATATATTAGTCCTATATATATATATATATATATATAATATATATATATACTTATTACCTACGTCCTTTCATAGTAAAAATTTCCTCCATCTTTCCTCTCAAGGTCTGACTTTTATAATGCTGAGAGCAAACGAAAAAGCCGTTCAACGCTAACTTTGCTTTTGGAGGTAGAAGGCAAATATTAAGACGCTTTTGAATCTAAGCATCTTCAATATCTAGGAAGCTTTTCCATACTCATCTTCTGAGCTTTCTGAAAAATGTACTTGATTGAAGGGTTAGCATTAAATGGGGGATAGTTTTTGAAGTTATCATCACACATTTACACCATCTGTTCTAGACATATAGTTTCTTCTCTTGAAACTCTCATATAAATCCTGCAACCTTTTAATACAAATGACCAAATTGCAAAGTAGTAGATTAAAGCTCTTTTGTTGTTTGATGCTTCAGTTAAGGCTTCATAAGGTAGATAGGATCTAATATAAAACGCAAGCTAGTAGAATAGTCATTGCTCAATGAGAGAAAATTTTTTCTCTTTTCATACCATGGAGTTTTTTTATTTCTTCAGCATTAAAAAATAAAATTAGCATATAGGTTAGGTGGTTAAATTTATTAGAATATAATTCAAATTGAAACATAAAAGGCAGGTTTATAAAAAACTCGAAGTTTGCAATTGCATTTTGAGATATGGAATTCGCAAGTCAAGAAACTTGCATGAAGTGATTGAAGTTCACCAACCACAGAAACACAAATGTCACAACTTGGTTAGTCAAAATTTTCTGACCCACTCTACTTCCAACTGAAAGTTACCGACCCCGACTCCGACTCCGACTCCGACTCCGACACTCTGGAAAATTACCCGACCTCCAAGAACTCTCCGACTCAGACTCCAAAGCGCGAACTTCATTTCAAAAAATTACTTGACTCCGACTCCGATCCGACCACCCTCTTCGAAAATTACCGCTCCCCGATCCGCGACTCCGACCCGACTCCGACTCCACAAACCATGGGTCAGGTGATTCCCGCGATTGTGGGGAAAATCTTGTACACTCTGATTGGTATAACTAAGGGGGAGGAAATTTTGTCTGTCTGTAGGCCCAATATCTTAGATGACAGCAGATATCTTCGATAACCTATTAGGTTCTAGAAGTAGGAATAGGGGATCACTATTTGTGATCAAGAATGGTGTTTCTTTATTTCATACAGAAGTGGAAATAAGAGGATCACTCGAGAGAAAGTTATTATTGGGCATAGCGGGAGAGGATAAGAAACTTGATTCCGGGATAGTAGTCTTGAACGAGAAAGAGAGCGCATATTTCCTAATTAAGCGTGAAACCCTTGGGTTTTTCTTACAAAACTCTTAAAGCTTTTATCAATTGCATCACTACGACATAAGATTAGTTCTTTGGCACTCCAGTAAGAGCTTTGTAGGGTTTTGGGTTGGATACGCATACAGTAATACAGCGCCGGGAATTGGGTTGTGTTCAATTGCTGAGTCTGGCCTGGAGGGGAACACGCATATGGAGTAAAAAATTGAAGAACGACCACTAAGAAGGGGACAACAAAGAACATCCATTTTTCCCTTTCGTCACTGAATCTCTTTAATATTAAAAACTAGATACAACCTTTTTCGGGTTGCCGGCGACACAATCCTTTGGGACGTCGGGCTGGGATGTCGTTAGGACCCATGATTTCAAAGCTCGACATGAAATTAGCTGGGCAGATACATGGTACTGACAACGAGCGCCTTCCCTCGAGGTGAATATGTGAAGGGAATACACGCATTAATATTCATAGTTGCAATTCAGTAAAGAAATCGTTTAAGCATCATAGCATCAGAGACTAACTCTTAGGCAATATTTAAGGTTTCCATGGTATCTTAAAATCAAGGGGTTGGCCCCCTTTACGGATGTCGAGAACTGTATATACATTGACGGTTTTGTGCTCCCGAAAGCACCAACGCTAAGCGGCCAGGGAGTCCTCTTACCAGTTACAGCCATGTTCCAGAAAAAGGGTCGGAAAAAAATTCCAAACCTAAGGTGCTAGGTCTTGTACACTGAATCTAGAATATCTAAGGTGGTAGCGGTTCACACCGCCTAATCATCAAGCCAGAACGATCGACTTCCAGAGGTGGTTGCGGTTTACTCATAAGAATAAGTAATAAATGTCGATCCGGCTTTACATTTACCTTCTCGGCTCAAATAAGATTAAAATACAAAAGAAGGAAAATACAAAAAAAACGAAGAAGAACTGTAGAGGGGACTGGATTCGTGACAGTGAAGATTGAAAATAAGCAAAACAATAGATGACGCTGTTTCGTCCTCCTCAATTTTGCTAAATAAGTAAGTAGGTGAACAAAGTCATTTCCCATTCTTAGTTAGTTCTATTCTACCAATGCACAACAAATGCACATACTAATACTGGGGCCAGAAGGATGCATAAAGTCCCCCTAGTATTGGTTATTATCGCTATGCCATGCTCTAGGTTGTATACCAAGATGCATTGGAACACATATTAAAGAATCAATACACTTATATCTCCTGGCGGGGATACCTATTACAAGTATATATATAAATATATATATATATAGTAAGTATGAATTATAACTATATATATATTTATTGGTATTATATATATAAATATAGTAATCAATATATAATTCTCTAAAATTATTTATATTTAATTTACCTTATTCCATCTATAATACTTATAAAAATATATGGATTTAAATGCTTTTATATATATAATATATTTTTATATATTTATAAAATATATAGTGTCGAAAGAATTAAATTTGTAAAAGTAATCAAAACTAACCATGTTAAAGTAAACAAAGTATTTCTCTATCGCTGGAACCAAATCATATAAAAATGGAGAAATCAAGAGAAAGTGAGAAAATTGTAAACACTATTTTTTATCTAATAATACTTTTTCCTTACTTAAATTGTAATTTATATGAATAATTTTTATTATATACAGCTTATTTTTTTAATATGTTATTATTTAACGTTTGTTTATCGAGATATAATGTTTTAAATTACTATTTGTTTGTATATTTTTATATCTTCTGATCTTTATGTTCCATTTTTATGTTTGGCGAAAGAATTCGCTATCGTTCTTTCTAAAATGTTAAATTTACCACCCAATAATTTTCCTTAAATGTCCCAGCGAAAGAGTTTAAAAATCTTAGTTTTGGTTGGATTATTTCACTAAATCTTTTTTACTAGGTTTTAATTTTTAATTATATAAAAAAAAAAATATTATATAATATAATATTATTATAATAATATATATATATATATATATATTATATATATAATATATAATATATATATTATACATAAGAAGAAAGTGTATAAATACTCTATTTGAATGTATATAACTATAATATTATATACAAATATATATATGTTATAGACTATATATATATATAGTATATATATATATATATATATTGTAAAAAAAAATTAATACTCTTAAGCATTACAACGAAGATTTTGAATACATTCTAATGTGAATCTTAATAAAAATAAAAAAATATTTAAAGTCGTTTCACTCTCCCACTAAAGAGATAACTATAAAAGAGTTCTAATGACTTATGTTGCTGGTTCATTAGCCGCGAGTAGCTGGAGGAGTAAAATATAGTCCCTTTATAGGGTGAAAGAAGACGACTCCACCAGAGAATTTAAATAATACAGCGGTACATATCTATTTAGGTTCCACATCGTAAAAGAAGTTATTATGTGATCTTCAAGACAACGATCAGCAACTACCTGTGCAGTGGAGGAACAACAAGAAGATTTAACTACAACTCCTCCATTTCATAATTGGTGAATTCAGAAGTAAAGAAGTAAAGAACACCTTCTCAAGAAGAACAACTTCTCAAGACTCAAGAAAAGACAACTCTCTCAAGAGTTGAGAAGAAGATCACCCTCTCAAGACTCAAGCAGAAGTCGAACACTCTCTCAAGAAGATGCCTTCTCAAGAAAAACACCCTTTTAAGAAGATGCTTTCGTAAGTCCAAAAAACCTACAGGTAGAAGTTCGTCACAGAAAAGGAAGATTGAAGAAGAGGATGAAGACGAACTACTTCTCCTACATAACTGGTCACCTTGGGAAAGGAATTAGACTACAAACAACGTGAGTTCTCAGCGGAAGACCAGAGCAAAGAAGAAAACTCAACCACCATGTAGATTAATAAAACGAGAACAAGTCACACTGTTAATCCCAGGCCTACCAGCTTTAGTTTAACGTGTCTATTTTCGTCATCTCTAATTCCAATTTTATGATAACGAATACCTTCAAGCAACACACAGCATGGTGGAAAATGAATGCAGTCACACCGTTAATACTCAGGCTTATCAACCTCAGTTTAACGTGACTATTTCCGTCGACATTAAGGTAACTATCTATTCCCTCTACGGAAGGACTTACAGATTACCTCTTCAGATAAATTCCCATTTTTTGTCTCTTCAGCTCTCTGTTAAAAAAGGAGCAAAGTTGATCCATGGTATAGGATATAGATTGACCTTCTCATATCACTAGCTACCCACTATATGGATGGTAAACCTGAAGAAATCAAATCAGCATCAATATATAATTGGTAGTACGTACAATACAAAGCGGACCACATACCACTCTTTCTATATATATATATATATATATATATATATATATATATATATATATATATATATATATATATATATATATATATATATATATATATATATTTAATAATAATATATATATATTATATATTATATATATATATATATATATAGTTTTTACTTGGGAGAGACACAGAAAAGTCCGAGAAATCAATTTCAAAAGTGATATGTTTAATACATAACCTTCAACTTCAGGTATAAATTCTCTTCACTCAAACTGTATTCTTCTCTGTGATTCCAATGTCCTTCAAAATCGCACCGAACTTCAAACTTGTTCCCATGTCTTTCTTCGAGTCGATCGCATTCGGAAATGTCTTGAAGCACGTTATTCAGGCTCTTATATGGTTTTTCAACGCATGAATCGATGATACAAGATTAAACTTCTTAATGGAGGGACGGATGTCATTTTTCTATATTAGTCGTTTGAAGCCTGACTACTCCTTTCGACTCCACAGATGGTTCCTCACTCGGTTGTTGATTCGCCTTCACACATGCTTCTTCAATTGGATGACCATTCTTCGCCTTCAAAGATGGTTCATCAATCGGATGATCATTCGCCTTCACAGATTGCTCTTCAATCTGACGATGATTCGCCTACCTAGACGGTCACCATCTACTGAGTAGCAGGAACAAGATTTAGTGTCTAGACATAACCAAGTGCGTAAAGTGCGTTTTAAATAAGTAATGCAGTGAATCTAGTGTGCAAAATTTTATTTAGTGTTTAATGCGCTCTACTTCTAGGGCACGTAGTGTATATAGTGTCAAAAAAATACAATTTTAAAAGTGACCAAATAACTATGTTAACCGTAAAAGAAGTTTTCTCTATCTGGTAAATCTATTTTATGTAAATCTATTTTATCTAATAATACTTTTTCCGTACTTAGATTGTAATTTAAATCTATAATTTTTATTATGTTGTACTACTTATTTTTTCTAATTTGTTATTATAGAATGCTTGTTTATTTAGAAATAATTTTTTTTTTAAATATTTGCTATATTATATTTGATACTTTGTATATTTTTTATTATGCGAAATAGGTTTGCACGTTTTCTTGTTATTTTTGAACATTTTCCTTAAATGTCCCGCGAAAGTTTAGAATCTAGTTTGGTGGATTGCTCAAATCTCGCTTACAACGAGACTTTAAGTACATATGTTTTTCTTGTAAATATTTTTATATCCTCGTAAGAATTGCAACAAAGATGTTGAATATATTCTAATGTGAATCTTAAATAAAAAAAAAAAAAAAAGTTGTATCACTCTCAAATTAAAGAGCTCTAATGATTTGTGTTGCTGGTTCCTTTGCAGCGAGTAGCCGGACGCTTAAAATATAGCCCCCTTATAAGGTAAAAGAAGACGACTCCAACAGAGAAAAGAAATAATACCTCGGTATCTGTTCCACAGCGTAAAAGGGGTTAAAACGTGGAACTTCAAAACAACAATCGGCTACTACCTGTGCAGTGGAGGAACAAGAAAAAGAGATAAGCTACAATCCTCAACACTTCATATATAATATATATATATATATATAGTAATATTTATATAATGGATATAAATAAAAACTACTAATATATAATATATATATATATTTATATATAATTATTATATATATATAATATATATATATATATAATATTATATATATCGTAGTTCTTTGTTTGATAGATATAAAATATTCAATTAAAAGTGGTAATGATAAAATTATAACAAAAGAAAAACAAAGAACATGAAATAGACAGTGTTTCTTGTCGTAGAAAACAAAGAAAATATTTTTTTTTTGTTTTTTTTTTATTGATTTCTTTTATTATCACAAGGAAGAGCTTGATAAATTGTTAAATTTAGAAATAATGATACTAATATGTCAAAATTT
>JABUQX010025716.1:55000-62500 GCA_015478945.1 Trachelipus rathkii
GTATGATGGAAATGTTAATTATATTAATAGGTTTAAATGGAATAGAAATTTTACTTGTAAAAATAATCAGAGGCAGGAGCGGGTAATTAACAATGCATCTGAAATCGAAAATTTTAACGGTGAAACGATGACTCAAATGGCTGAGAGAGGGGCTTCTAGTGAGTCAACCTCTCCCCCACACGAGTCAACCATCAAGAAGTCAGTAGGGGTAGAGTCATCTTCAACTTTTAATTGTAACTCAATGCATGATGAGATTAATAACAATAATGACAATAATAATAGTAGTGATTGTAGAATTAGAAATGATAGCCATAATGATGGCAATAACGGTTTTGTAAATTCTTATAATTACTTTGAAAGCAATAGACTTGTGAATGAGTCGCTGTTTCCCCCCACGGAGTCGACCTGCTCCCCCACTTCGATTACTGGGGAGAAGGCGGGAATGGAGGCGATCAGACTTGTTGACTCCATACTTGTTGAATAAAATAATTGATAAATAAATAATTTGTAAATTTAATGAAGGGGCGAAATTCCCTTTCTGAAAATGAATTGTATTAGCTTTAGGGATGAAGGAGGTTCTTCTCCTTCCGATGAGCATGAGGGATCATTAATTTTAAGAAATAATGCATGTGACTTATCTGGTAATACTGTAGTGGAAGTTTCTGGCAACTCTACTGAAATCGTTGCAGCTGTTAGAGATATAGTTTTTGATAAATTGTATTACATTTCAGATAAAACTAATAATGAATCTTATTTACTAGATACCGGAAGTTGCCTCGACCTGGTGGTAGCGTCTGAATTAGATAAAGGGGGTGCCGTTATTGGCACTGCCAGAGCCGCGAATGGGGGCTGCATGAATATTTATAATAAAAGGGTAATTGAAATTGATTTGGGGTTAGATAGATTTTACAATGTGCATGCTTATGCGGCAGATATCAAATTTAATGTTCTCGGCATGCCCTTTCTCAAAAAACACGGGTTCATTATTGACTTTAGGTGTCATTATTTATTAGATCCTAGCACGAAACGTAGTATTTCTCTTAGTAATGAGGCTTTCGATTTTTCCAAGCATGTACGAAATTCTATATTCCCTCTAGCCGCTGTCTCTTTAAATATACCGCTTTGCGAATACGAATTAGTTAATAATTTAATTAGGAAGTACCAAGTCTTGTTCTTAAATCCTTATGAAGCACCTAATTTAAATTTAAAGAATGATCAACTCAAAAGATGGCGCTTTATCTGTACAAAGTACAGGAAGAAAGGAGGCGTGGCTTATTTTGACAGCTGTGAGAATGGCTTTGTCGCTCATTCACAACTTGATGGTAATGAAACTATAGGGGAGGGGGGAGGGGGGGTAAGGATTGTACTATTGGGAGGGGGGTTGAAGATTGCACTGTTGATGAGGGGGGAGGGGAGAGAGAAGAGTGCCCCTTAAAAGAAGAGATTTTATGCGAGTTGGCGGCAAATTACCCATACCATGTAGAGATCAAAGGCACGCCAATACAGCTAAGGAGTAGAAGTATAGCACCGCATCTTTTTGAAAAGGCCAAGAAGGAAATCAATAAATTATTGGACGCGGGGGTCATTTCGCGGGGGAGAAGCGATTGGGGTTTCCCAACTAGTTTCTTGCCAAAGCCGGATGGCAGAGTTCGTTTAGTCGTTGATTTGAGATTATTGAACCAGAGATCCACCTCTGGCAATTTTTGCTCTATGCTAAGATTAAAGAGATATCATATTGCAATTGCAACATTGCAAGTTGTTAACACGGCTAGACGTTCGGCAAGCTTACTATAACGTGCCAGTCAGCGAGGAAACAAAGAAATATTTCACTATTACTTGTCCTTTTGGTAACTACAGTTTTAACTATTTAATACAAGGACATAAGTGTTCTTCTAGTGCCTTTCAGCGCTTCATGTCAATCTTGCTTGGAGATTTAAGGAATGTTTTTGTTTATTTAGATGACATTTTAATTGCCAGTTCGACTCTTGAAGAACATGTTGCAATGTTGGAGAAAGTTTTAGAGAGATTAAAGTATATGAAAATTTATATGAACCCAAAAAAATGTGTACTTGCAGTCGGAGAAACAGATTTTCTAGGTTTCAATATTAGCGAGAAGGGAATTAGGCCTAGTAAGGAGAAGATCGATGCAGTGGTGAATGTTGCAAAGCCAACAACTATCAAACAACTTAGAGCATTCCTCGGTCTATATAACTTCTGCCGAATTAACATAGTCGGAGCGGCCCAATTGTTGCAACCCCTAACAAAAATGTTGAAGGGAAAGCCTGCCTCCAATAAAAGGATTTCCTGGGGAGTGGAAGCAGACCGGCGGGCATTCCAAGAAGCTAAAGCGGCAATGGTGAGTGCCACCCTGTTGTCGTTCCCCGATGAAAAACCTGAGTTACTATTATACACGAAGGTAAGCGAGCTTACTATAGCCAGCGCACTTATGGGAGAAGAAAATAATCAGACAAAGATTTTCGCACTTTACAGTACTATACTTACTGAGGTGGAAGTGGCACTACCACAGTTAGTTAAGGAATTATTATGCGTCAATAACAGTTTACAAAAATATGCTTACTTAATTGCAAATAGGAAAGTCAGTATTTGTACCAGCAACAGTGGGTTAATAACAGCTTATGCAAAAAAGAGTGCCACAAATGTTCATAACATTCGGGAGATAAATCTTATTAAACGCATTGCAAATTTTGACTTAATTGAATTTAAATTGGTCCTCTAAGGCTAAAAATATAATTGGCGATAAATTTTGAGCATGAATTTGGTCTAACGAAAGAGAACTAAGATTATATGAGGCCTGGGGGATTTGCAATTGCATCTATGCTTGTATTAGAAAATGGGGAGTGGGCGTGGCCAAAAGAAATTGCCATGGAAACGGAGTTACAACTGGAGGAGGAGTTTAGTGGATGGAATTCTCTGAATTCCGTTACGGAAGGGTTAAGCCCTTTAACCCGATCGTTAAAAGAATAATTATTATTATTATAATGATAATAATAATGAATAATAATAATAATAATAATAATAATAATAATAATAATTATAATAATAAATAATAATAATAATCGAAAATAATAATAATATATAATCAGTTATAAGAAATAATAGTAATAATAGTAATAATAATATATAATAATAATATATTAATATATATAATAATATCAATAATAATAAATATAATAATAATAATAATAATAATGAATAATATAATAATTAATAATTTAATAATATAATAATAAAAGCGGTAATAATAATAATAATAATAATAATATATATAATAATAATAAATAATAATTAATATAATAATAAATAATAATAATAATAAAAATATAACGAAAATAATAATAATGAATAACAATAAGAATAAGAATAATAAAAAGTAATAATTAATATAATAATAATAATAATATATTAATAATTAATAATATTAATAATAATAATAATAATTAATAATAATAAATTAATAATATAATATATAATAATATTATATATATATAAAGTAGCGAAGCTGGTGATGATAATGACTTTGATGATTTTGTAATAAATACTATAACTTACAGTAAAAAAGGGTTAAATGGAATGATGAAGAAAATTCAGGATGGTGTAGATTTCAAAGAGATAGCTATAGAACAGGAGACTGATGGTTATATAAGAGACCTAATAAAGGGGCTGAAAACTAGTGGCGGTTTAATGGCCTGTTACCGAATTCATCCATCGGGGCTGAGGATGCTGTCTTTGGCGGTTGACATCTCCACAGGCCAGCTAGAATATTAGTACTCTCGGGAAATCTGGGTGGATATGTCATAAGGAAAAATTCATAATACAAATCCTTGGGAATTAAACGGATTTTGCTGTTCTAGAGAGCGGATTTCGCTTTAAGATTTTGCATAGTAGAGTAAAGAAATTTATACAGAGTTGTGACGTCTGTTCAAAAAAATAAGAGCGTTAGAAGGATATCTCCAGAATTCGGCAGATGTTAAGAAGTTCGGAAAAAATTCGACAACACTCCATGTTTTGTTGGATTTGTGTAAGCTCCGTATAAGTATGGGGTTCAAATTCATCTGCTTGTTGATATCTAGACAGATTTTTTATGTTTAAGTATCCCTTCGTCCTTACCCTCTTAGGCAGCGTATTCTGTGTCTGATTCTCGGTGTTTCTGAAATGTTTAGTTGCGATATTTTTTCCGTTCTGTGGCTATATAAAATTTAAGTCTATCTTCAGACCGGGGAATGCAGTTCAGCTGCAAATATTTAATGACGTGTGTCAACCTACTCAACATAGATAATATTATCACTGTTATCACCTAATTCTTCCCTCTGTTCGAGCGGGCCCAAGCTAGAAAAATTAATTATCAATGCTCTCATAGTGACTACTAATGTGTGTATGATTAATGATAAGTGAGAATGAAGGGTAAAATGGCTGAAATTTGCCTTGGCACTGTATGTTTTGAGAATTAGCTATAATGACCAAGGGGTCCTCCCAGTGTTCTTTATGTTGGCCAGATATCTATCAGTGCCAGGAAGCCTTGTTGCAGAAGGAGGAACTCAGTGCCACTATGTCAGTCAAGTGTCTATTTGAAGAAATTAGTGGCTTTAATGCGTAGGCCTTTGGCACCACAGGTTTGTTATATAAAAATAAGATCTATTTGTTTCCGAAAGTATCTCCACAAGGCATTAGGGAGTGTTAATAAGAAATCAAACAGTATAGATGTGGTGATATATCTTCAGAGAGATATCGGGACCGTTTCAAGGGTGCTACGGATAAAATAGAATAATCGTTTATATTTTGAAGGCTATGGGAAAGAAGGCATCAAAATTTAAGAAATGTGAGAATTTTTCATAACATAACCGACAGGGACGCTGGAACCCAAGAGAAAATAAGGTTAAATTAGATAAAAAAATATATATATATATAATATAATTATTATTATATATAATTATAATATATTATTATATATATATAATATATATATATACTATATATATATATATATATAATAATAAGTCTAATTAAAAATATATAAAACACAATAGACAAATATAAAAAAAAGAGAGGAAAGGGGGGGGCTTTCTGTAGTTCTGCATGCAATTCTTAGAGTTAGACAGTAATTAAATTGATACTTATCCTTCAAAAAAATCATCTTCTTTCCTCTATCTAATACTACGGCTGAAAAGCATGCTGCCAAACATTAATAGTTGTGAATAAATTCCCGCGTGTTCCTTACAAAATGTAACAGGAAGGGGTTGTAATAGAAGAGTTGAAATAGTCAAACCCCCCGAGGTGGGGATTAAGAAGGTCTTTTATGTATTTTGTAACAATATGTAAGAATAAAAAATTGTATTTCGGTAATAATAAGTCAAATTACTACATACAAAAAAAAAAAAAAAAAAAAAAAAAAAAAAAAAAAAACTTGTGAGGACAAGATTTCTCATTTGCCCTCACAATGATCCGATTAACATCATCATAGTAGCTTTTGTACACGCTATGATAAGCCTGTAAACATCATCAAAAGGGGGTTCTCCCGTATGTTAAATTTTTAATTTATTATTTGGAATTTCATTAGGTAAGAAAAATATTCGGTGACTCTTCTGTACGGCCCCATTGTCGTAAAAATGAGTCACTTTGAAATGCTACCCGAGAATGCCTGGCATTTGAGGGAAGGCAGGGGCAGTAAGACTCAAGTCATAAGAAGAGAGGTCGTGTTGAGTGTCGGCTTGTTAAAGGCCGGAAAATTGTGTTTTGATTGTAGAAATTATAGTGTTAACCTTCACCAATATTATTAATAATGTGAACTGACGCCATTGTGTTAACTTTGCTAAACATTGATTCCATTATTTACTACCTGATTAATTAGTCTTAGAAATAAAAAATAAAAACGTAATTACCCCTTTCTCATTACACTGTATTAATTCTCAAAGGTTAATGCATATATATATATATATAATATAATATTATATATATATATATATCATATATATATATATATATATAATAAATATATATATATATACTATATATATATATATATATATTATATATATATATAAATATATTTATATATATATAATATATATATATGTTATTTAGATCGTTATAAAACATATATCGAACTACAAAATATACATAAATATATAAAAGTTAACTGCAACTCTTGCATATATAATATATATATATATAATATTATATATAGTATAATATATTATATTATATATATATATATATTATATATATTATAATATATTAAATATATATATATATATATATATATATATGAATGGGGTTATGAGTGAATTAGAGTGAGTTAGGGGTTGCAAGGGAAGGTGTTAGAATGATGGAGAATGAAAGAGAGTGAAGGGTGCCCTACTTATTAAATGCAGATAATCTGGTTTTGTGTGGCGAATCTGAGTAGAGTTTGAGAGGATTGGTAGAGGGGTTTAGCAGGGTGTGTAAAAGGAGGGGTTTGAAAGTAAATGCAGATAAGAGTAAGGTTATGGTAGTGAGTAAGGTGAGTCCGCGGTGTGAAGTTATGTTAGATGGTGAGCAACTGGAACAAGTGTCTGATTAAATATTTGGGATATATGTTGGATGAATGAAAAGGGAACGGATGATGCATAATGTAGTTGGAAAATTGTGAATGGTATTAAGGTGGCTGGTGCAATTAGATCCTTCTTGGATTTAAGGGGACCACGTCTTGAGTGCAGTCTCGGGACACCCTTGTTTGGATTTTCTGGCTGCGACGAGTTCTCATTTAATTAAGGGTACAAATTGGATGGTGTTAGGGGCTTTCATTTCGACTTGCGTCATATTCTTCTACTGCTTTTCTGTTCCGGTGTATGAACGCACCTCAACCCCAATCTAGGAATAGGAGGTAAATGAATGAATATATATATATATATATATATATATATATATATATATATATAATATTATATATATAAAAAAAAAAATATATATATATATCTATATAATATATATTATATTATATTATATATATAATATATTATATATATAATAATACTATATATAATATATATATATATAATATATATATATATATAATATTATATATATAATATATAAATATATATATTTATATTATATAAATATTATTATATATATATAATATATAATATATAATAATATGCACATGGTGAAGTTTCATAATAACCAAAAAAGAACTTTATTTAGATTAAAAGGTTCATAAATATATGTTGAACCTAAAAATCATCGTAATTTTTTTTAATTTATTTATTTTTATTTTTTTTTGCATTTATTCATCGGAAATATTTAGAATTTTTTTTTATCATTTTCCCCATTAAGGGGGCTCGAGCCGACGGGGGACAGAGGGGGACGAAGTCCCCCCCCCGTCGTCCATCAGGAGGCTGAGAGACCCCGACACCTACCATCTTTGCGGTTTACCCTATGGTATTCCTTTAGTTTAAAAAGAATAATTTTAATTCCCTTTACCCTATGGTATTGCTTTAACAA
>JABUQX010025717.1:0-50000 GCA_015478945.1 Trachelipus rathkii
GAAGTAAGATTCAAAAAAGCGAATTTAAAAATAGTTTTAGGTGTGCTTAAATTGACGTTTTTTTAATGAAATTCCAATATTCCTCTTTATATATTTCCAAATATTTCTGATTAGTTGTGAAAAACCTGTTTTAATAAAGAACTTATATATATATATATACGGCTTTTGCTTTAAATTAATTTATTACAAATTTAATCTATTCTTAAAATACGATTTTTCGTAAATTTCAACATTTTGAAATTATTTTGTTAAATTTTCTTAAAATTGAAGTTTTTTAATGGACATTGGTTCAGTCAAATAGTTTGATAAAAATATAGTGTGTGTGTTTCTATTGCAGGTGCAATGTTCTATAAGCAGAAATGAGGATAATTATATTAAATTGCTTTTTAGGTTCTTATTAAGTTCAAAGTGTTTGAATAATGAAATTCTCAAAAGATTACTTTTTCCATCTTAAAATTATTTCATTCGTTGTAAAAACTGTTTTAATAAAAAATGTGAACTTTCTCTGCTAGAAATTAACGTTCTTTTCTTAATTTTGCGATTCACATCTATCAATAATTAAGAAATCTAGTATATAGAATACTCGCCATCTTTTTCCTAAATTTTATAGGACACTTCTAAACATTATTTGTTTCAATCTTTAAGATTAGAGCTTGTTTTAAGCGGTATTTCTCAGGTCATTGTTGGAAAATAATATAGTGTTGTTTGCATTGTTTATGGGGGATGCACAAGTTTCGAAAAAGGGCAGAAAAGTGAATTTATTAATTCAGTTTTAGATGTACTTGAAATCTGATCGTTTGTTGTAATGAAATTGTCAAGTATAGTGTTTTACATATCCAATTGAGTGGTCATATACGTTGTTGTAGGAAAACATGTTGGTGGAAATCAAAGGAAAATCTAGACTTGCTAAAAATGTACGCTCTGTTCTTGAAATTTTCACATTCGAAATTTATAACTCTTCATAAAAGTACGATTTTTCTAAATTTCAACGATTGAATGTTTTTTGGTAAATCTAAAATTGGAGTTTTTAACTGGTATTTTTCAGCTATGGGCTTGAAAATCGATAGAATGGTGTGGTTTGAAATGGCGAATTAGTCAAAGAAGCACATAAGCGGAATTTATGTAGTTAATTAGTGTTGGTTTTTAGGTACGTACGTAATCAAATTAACGTCTTTGTTAATAATGAAAATTTCTAATTAGTGTTGTTTTGGGGTGGTCGTGGTGTCGTAATATACTTATAATTGTTTCATATAGTTGTTGAAATATCCTTTTTTAATTAAACAATTTTGAATCGTTCTATATAATTACGTGGCTTTTGGCGTTATATTTTCACATTGACAGAGATTGCTTGGATACTCTTAAAAGTATCTGATTTTTTCAAAAATACTTTAACATTTTGAACATTATGTTGTTTAAATCCTAAAATTGAGTTCTTAACGATGGTAATTTGCATGCATTGTTGAAAATAAGATAACATGTGTTTCATTGAAAGTGGCAATTGCTTCATACACTAAGCAGGATAAAGTTAAGATTTACTCGTAATTTTAGTTTTGAGTGTCGATTAAGATTGACGTTTTTTTAATTGAAAATTTCTTAATATTGTATTTTGATGTTATCAGTGGCTACAATTATTTCCATTGAGGTTGGAAAACTTTTTTAATAAAAAAAATTTAACTTATAAAATTACGCTTCTGCTTAATTTTTCCAGCATTACAAATTTAGAACTCTTAAAAGTTACGGATTTTTCCTAAATTTCACATTGTGAATATGATATTTTTGATAAATCTGCTTGAGGAAATTGTATTTTGTTATTTTTGTATTTTTCAAGTATATATTTTTGAAAATAGTACGGTTATGTGCGTTTTCATTGTGAAATCGCTATTTTTCAAAGAATGCACCAATAATGATTTATTAATAGTTTTTGGTGTCTAAAATTAATCGTTTTTTAATAATTTGAATTTGTTTTGTTTTATATGATTTAAATTAATTCTCTAGGTGTGAAAAACCTGTTTTTAATAAACTAAATTGTTTAAACTGTTCTAATCTACGCTTGTTCTTAGATTAGTTCACGTATTACAAATTTAGAAGATTTACGAATTCTTAAAGTACGCAGTTTTTTTCTCTAAATTCAACATTTGACAATTATTTGTCTAAATCTTAAACTTGATGTTTAAAACGGTATGTTTTTCTCCAGCATTATGTAAAAAAAATGTTTCTTCATTGAAATGCAATTTTTCAAAACAGCAGAAAAAGAGAATGTTTATTTAAATTGTTTTAGTTGTCTTAAATTTAAGGTTTTTTTATATTATGTATTTTTTTTTTTCATATTATTTGTTTTATTCCTACCTTCCTCTATGTTTCGTAATCGTTAATAGATTTCTAATTCCATAAAAAATTTTCCTAATGCGTTCTGGAATAATGTGGACGCTTTTTTTCTGAAGTAATGTGTTGACATTTTATCGAGATTTACTGATTACTCTTAAAAGTAAGCGATTTTTGTTTCCGTAAATTTCATACATCTTCGAAATTTATTTGGTAATCTAAAATGTGAGTTTCTTAACGGTATTGTTCTGGTCATTTGATAAGATAGGTGTGTGTTCATTGAAGCAATTTCATAAAGGTCAGAAAAGTTGTGAATTTCTTACATTAGTTTTGAGTGTATGTCGGCTTAAATTGGACTGTTTTTTTTACATGAAATTTAATATTTGATTTCTTTTATAAGGGGTAGCCCAAATATGTTCGTATTTAGACGAACTAAAAGAGACTCAAAGAATTTCTATCTTCTTAAATCTTCTAAGATGTTTCTTAAAGTTTTCCCATTAACTAATTTTGAACTCTTAAAAGTTACGATTTTTCCTGAAAATTTGTCAACTTTGGTGTTTTGAACATTAATTCGTGTGTAAATCTTGATAAATTGAGTTTTAAATCGGTGTGTTGTGCAGCATTTGAAAAATTTAGAGTCGTGTTTTCATTGAAGATGCAATTTGCGAAAAAGGCAGGGAGAAATTAAATTTTATTAATGTTTTAGAGGGTGTCTTAATAATTGATTCGGTTTTTTCAGTCTGAATATTTTTCAATATTTGTTTATTAAAGATACCAAATATTTTCATTAGTTGTGTCAAACCTGTTTTAATAAAATATTTTTAATTCTATTAAATACTTTTTTTTTTCTTAAATTTTTCACATTACTAATTTAGAACTTTTAAAGCTACGATTTTTCCTAAATTTTCAATATTTGAAATTATTTGGTCAATCTTTAAAATTGAGTTTCTAACGATATTTTCAGCATTCTGATGAAATATAGATGTGTTATTTCACTTGAATGCAATTTCATAAAAGCAGAAAAAATCATTGTATAATTAGTTTAGGGTTTTCCTAAATTGACTTTTTTTTTAATGAATATTTCAGATAATTTGTTTTATAACTTTATTACCAATATTCTCATTGTGTATTGTGTAAAACCTGATTTTATGCAAAAAAATCGTTAATTTCGTAGGAATATTTCGTCTTGCTTTATTCTTAAATTTCCAGCATTGACAATATCGTTGAATTCTGTAAATAAGTACGTATCGGGTTGTTTGGCCTCGAGATTTTCAGCATGTGGGAAATGTGGATGTTTGGGCTGAATCTCTTAGAATTTGAGTTGTTTGGAACCGGTATTTTCCAGCTTGGTGAAAAATAAGTAACTGTTTGTAGCATGAAATGCTAATTTCTAAAATAGCAAAAATTTAGTGAAAATTTGGCTCAAAAAAATTTGGTTTAGTGTCTAATTGAGCGTTTATCATTAATTTGTTTTAATATTCAATATGGTTGTTTTGTTTATATATCGTCTTAAATTACTTTCATTAGTGTGTGAAACAGCTTGTTTTTTATATAAATGAAATTATAACTTTCTAATATTTGACTACTTTCTAAAACCTATTCACGATTATTCACTTGTCACGTTCTTTTTAATGGGGATGACGAGCTTTTTCTAAAATTCTGCTCTTAACATATTGAAAGTTTATTTGTTAATAGTCCTTAATAATTGAAGGTTTTTTGTAACGTGTATTTCAGCATTCTGAAAAAATAATGTTTTTTCAATGATAAAATCATTGATACGTATACAAAAAGCTAGAAAAGGAGAAATTCAATTACAAATATAGTTTATAGGAGAGGCTTAAAATTGAAGGTTTTGGGTTACATTCTGTAGTTTTATTATAGTTTTGTGTGTGTTTTATACCAAATATTTCATTATTTGTAATAAAACTGTTTTAATCAATTAAATATTCTTATACTTCAAAGTTATTTTATCCGGCCTTTTGTTTGAAACTATCATAGCTAATTAATTTAGTAGTCTGTGAATAAAGTACGGATTTTTTTTTTCCTAAAGTTTTTTTCAGCATTTGAAATGATTTGTGTAGAGTCTAAAGTGCGCAGTTGTTTTAGTACGGTATTCATTGCATTTGAAAAAGTATATGCTCTACATAGAGTTGTTCATTTTAAAATTCAAAGAAATGAGAATTAGTAAATTTGCTATCACTATTTTTATGCAATTGAACGTTCTTTATAATTGAATCTTTTTTGTTTTGTTTCTTTCAATGTGCCAATACAACTAATTAGTTTGTTTACTAATACCTTGTGTTTAATAAAATTTTTTGCTTCTAAATTACCTTTTTGGCTTTAAATATGTAATGTTAGAAATTTCGAATTTTTTTTCGTGTCGATTTGAAAAAAAGTTTTTTGTCTATATCTTTTTAATATTCCTAATATTATTAAAAATTAGGTTTTTTATCGTGGATTGTTCACCATTTGAAAAATGGATATGCATGTGTTTTCAGTTCGCAGATGCAATTGCAAATAAGCGAGAAGCGAATTTATTAATATGTTTTTATTGCTCTGTTAATTTTTGGTACGGTTTGTTTTTTTAATGAATATTTGCAGTTAATTTGTTTTTAGCTATATCCAGAATATTTTCGATGTATGTCTAGTGAAACTCTCTGCGTGTTTAAATGTAAATTATAGATTTTTTTGGAACTTCGTAGAATTTGTACGCTTTTTCTTAAATGTTTCACTCTTACAATTATTATAGAGAGGTCTTTGATAAGTGACTGAGTTTTTCTCATAGGAATTTATACATTTGAAATGATTTTGATAAATTGTCTTTAAATATCGAGTTTTTAAACGGTAATAAGCGAGGGGGTTGTGGAGGAGAATAATTTGATGTTGTTCATTTGTAAAATGCCAACATTTCAAATTTAAGGCTAGGAAAGGAGTTATTGTTATTTAATATGCTGTTTAGCGTAGTGGTCTTAACTTTTGAACGTCTTTTAATGAATATTTCATCTATTTGTTGTTTTACATACTAAATATTTTCATTAGGTTTTGAAAACCTGTTTTAATTATAAAAATGTTTATACTTCTAATATTACGCTATTTTCTTAAATTCTTCACAGTATACATTAATTCTCGAACTCCTAAAAAGTTTAGCGCGATTTTTCCCTAAATGATTCAACTATTTGAAATATTTGTTAATCTCATAAATTGACGATTGTTTGTAACGCGTTATTTTCATGGCATTGTTGAAAAAATCAAATGTTTGGTTGGTTCATTGTTGGAATTATGCTATTTTTCAAAAAAGCAGAATAAGTAGAGATTTTTATTTAATTTGTTTTAGGCGGTGTCGTGTTGAATTTGGAGCAGGTTTTTTTGAATGTAAATTATTTCGAATGTTTGTATTTGTGTATAGTACTGTATCGAGCGAGAGGTATTGTACGCATGTAGTGTGGTGAAAAGCCTGGGTGTAGTTATAAAGAGAAATTAAGGTGTCTTGTAGGAAAGCTTACGCGGCGGCTGTTGTTATATTGTGTTCACAATTTCCATGTAAGTTTAGGGAACGTGCTTGAGGAGTTTGATGCAGTTTTTTCCTAAGAATGGCAACCATTTGGGAAGATTATTTGTCGTTAAAACGTGGCGTTAAATTATTGAGTTTTTAAGCGTGTATTTGTTCAGCATTGGTGAGAGAATATAATGTTTTCCATTGAAATGCTATTGTCAAAAGCCACAATAGTGAATTTATAATAGTTTATGTGTGTCTAATAATTAAACTTTGATTTTAATGAAAGTTTCAATATTTTGTGTTTTTTATTTTTATAAATAATACCAAAATATTTTCATTATGTTTATGCAAAATGGTGTTATTAAAATAAATTCTTAATTCTAAAAATTATCGCTTTTTCTTAACATTTTCAACATTACTAATTAATCTTAGGAACTCCTTAAATTGCTACGATTTTTCCTAAATTTTATAATTAAAATTATTTGTTAAATCTTAAAAATTGAGTTTTTAAACGGTATTTCTTTCAGCATTTTGAAAAAATAATGGTTTTCATTGAAATGCAATATTCAAAAGCAGGAAAATGAAATTTTATTAATTAGTTTAGGTGCTCTTAAGGATTGACGCGGCTTCTTTGGAATGTAATGGAAACTTTGTTGGTAAATGAAATATATTTCACCCAAATATTTAAGATTTTCTTATTAAGCTTTTGAATAACCTCTGTTTTATTATAAAAAAATATTATACTCTAAAATTACGCGCTTTTTCTTAAATTTTCACATTCCACAATCGTTAGTAATCATGCCTAAACAGTTTTAACGATTTTTCTAAATTTTTCAAACAATTTTGAATTTTTATTTGGACAGAATCTTAAAAATGAGTTTTTAACCGTATTTTTCAGCATTTTGGAAAAAAATAATGTGCTTTCATTTGAAAGTGTCTCATTCATAAAGTCAGTAAAGTGAATTTTATTAATGTTTTTTTAGGTGTCTTAAATTTTTAAAGTATATAATAATGAATATTTCAAAATATTTTGGTTTTTTATATTAGCCAATATATTTCATTAAGTTATGTCGAAAAACCTGTTTTAATAAAAAATTTTAACTTTCTAAAATTACGCGCTTTTTCTATAAATTTTCACATTACAAAATGAGTAATTATATAGTATCGATTTTTTCCTAAATTTCAACATTTGAAATTAGATTTGTTAATCTTAAAATTGATTTTTAACGGTATTTTAAGTCAAGCCATTTTGAAAAAAAAAATGTTTCTGTTTCTTATTGAAATGCAAATTTCAAAAAGCCGCAGAACAACGTAGAAGCTTTAATTAGTTTGCTTTTAAACGACGAGGCAGTAATTTCTGACCTACTTATTCTAATTGAAATTTTCAATATTTGTTTTTTACATATTTATTTTAAAAAATTTTTTCATTAGTTTTTTTTATAAAAATTGTTTTTGTAAATAAAAAAATTTAACTTCTAAAAATTAACGTTTTTTTCTTTAAATTTTCAACATTCAAATAATTAATATTTAGAAAGATACCGGATTTTTTCCCTAATTTCAAACATACTGAAATTATTTGGTCCAAATCTTAAAAATGAGTTTTTATAACGTATTTTAAGATTTTGAAAAATAGATGTGTTCTATTTCTGAATATGCACATTTTCAAAAAGAGGGTTGAAAGTGAATTTATTTAGGTAGTATAATTAGTGTCTATTGAACGTTTTTATAAATTGTAAATTTGCGATATATATGTGATTTTATATATACCAAAATATTTGCATTAGTGTTGGAAAAGCCTGCTTTAATTAGAGGAAGTTGTAACTTCTAAATATATTAGTCGGCGTTTTAGTTTCGGAGAGTTCACTCAATTATTAAATCAGAAATTTTGGCAAATATCCTTCCTCTCTGCTTTCTTGAAAATTCATTTGTTAAATATGATTAAAATTTGTAGTTGATGGGGTAACTTCTTCAGTCATTTTGTTGTAATAATTACAAAATTCGATGGTTTCATTGAGACATGCAATGTTCAAATTAAGCAGTGATAAAGATTGAATTTAGTTAATTGGTGGTTTTTAGTGCATCACTTAATATTGACGGCATTTTTCTTAAGTGATAATTTTCAACTATTTGATGTTTTTTATTATTCCCTAAATTTTATTCGATTAGTTTGTCAAAGAGATCTTCTGGCTTGTATTATAAGACTGGTTTACAACACCTAAAGTTTAAGCACACTGGCAACTTATCCTTGTAATGAAAAACTCGAAATTTTAGGATTCTTATAAAGTACGAATGGTGTTGCCTAATATTTTTCATACCATTTGAAGTATTATTGTCTGTGTGAAATCGTTAGAGAAGTTGAGTGTTTTATAACTGTGGTCTTGATTTTCCAGCGATGATTGTGAAAAGTAATTGGGTTGTGTTGTCATTGAAGAGTGGGCGAAGTTGATCAAAAAAGGCAGAGACGTGCATTATGCCTGAGGCCTATGATTGTCTTAAGATTTGACGTTTTTTTCAATGAATATTTTCATTAGTGAATTGTGGAGGTTTATAATACCATAAGTAGGTGGTCATCTTATCGTTTTTGAGAAACATCAGTTTTAATGAAAAAAATGTCAATTGTGCTGAAAATTGACGTCTTTGCCTTAAATTTCCCCATTGACAATAATTTCTGAAACTCTTAAAGTATGGACTGAAGTTTTCCTAACTTTTCGACATCTTGTGAGAAATTATTGGTGTTTAATCTCTTAAAATTTGAGTCTTCTACATCGCCTGGGTGGTTGTTTTTTCAGCTGGTGTTGTATAAATACATGGTTTTTGTGCATGTGATATTTGTCTATGTGGTGTGACGGTGTGCAATAACAGTAAACGAGATAAGTGTTTGATGAATTGTTTGTTTACGTGTCTTGAGACATTGACCGGTTTTTTTTATATTGAAAGTGTTCTCGAACTTAATTCTGTTTTATATAGTGAACCAAAGTGATGACCATTTATTTAGTCGTTGAAAAGGACTCGCGTGGTATTAAGTAAATAGCATTTCTAGACTTCCTAAATTAGTGTTTTTCTTTGAAATTGTCACGACGAGTGGTGACAAAATTTGAGAACTTATTAAGTATCGAGTTTTCCGTGAAGATTTGCAAACATTGGTGTGTGATAATTATGTCTGGTAAATTTTCTTTTAAACATCTGAAGTTTTGTAATTCGGTTTATGTTACATTCCAGCATTTGGTGAAAATATGATTATGTGTTTTCAGTTGAAATGGTGCGTATCTTCAAAATAAGCACTAAAAGTGGCAATTATTTAATAGTTGGTGGTGTAAGGTGTCATAGAAATTAGAGCGGTTGTTAGAGTGAAATGTTCAAATTTGTTTTTTAATAGTACGAAAATGTTTCATTTAGGTTGTGTGAAAACCTGTTAATGAAAAAAATTTCTTAACTTCTAAAATTGTAGCTTGCTTAACTTTCTAGTAAATTTTTCACATTACAGAAATGTTAGAACTCTCTAAAGTATTCGCGTCGATTTCTATCTCCTAAATTGTTAACATGTGTGGAAATTTTATATTGTGTAAACCTGTAAAATTGGATTAGTTCTTTTTAAACGCTGATATTTTCAGCATTTGTGATAAAAATAACTGTTGTTTCATTGAATGCCAATTCTAAGAGAGAGCAGATAAAGTAAGATTGGTTGTATAAGTAGTGTGTTTTAGGTGTCTTAAGTTTGACCAGTTGTGTTCGTTTATGAAATTTCATAGTTGTGGTTTTTAAATCCCAATATTTGGTCGATCTAGTTTCAGATATGTGGGGGTGGGGGTTGACGCTTTGTTTTTGAATATTTATTAATTTTACTAATTTTTAATAATATACGTTCTTTTTTTTCTTAAATTTTCGGGCATCTACAGTGATATGTTAGAACTCTTATAATACGGATTTTTCCTAATTGTTTCAAGCTTATAATGAAATTGGCTATCTTGGTGATGAATTTTATAAGAATTTTGAAGTTTTTTTTTAAGTTGGCGGTATTTGATTTCACATGTTAAAAATATATTTTTTTCATTGAATATCAAAGAAGCAATAAATCAACCAGTCTTAAGTAATCGCGAGTGTTTAGAGTGATTTAAGAGGTTTTGACGTTTATTTATGAAATTTTAGTCAGATATTTTGATTTTATATATTTGTCCCGATCTTATTCTTCTATTAGTTTTTTGATAAAGCATGTATTTAATAAAAGATAGAGTTTTGAAGCTTTAGATTATTAGCTGTTTCTTTAGAATTTATCACATTACATAATTTCGAACATTTTAAAAGTTAACCGCATTTTTAATAAATTATCGAATCGAATCCCTGAAATTTAGTGTGATAAAGTCCTAGAACATATTGAGTGGTTTTATAACTGTATTTTTCGCATTTAAAAAAATTTATATTGTGTTTTCATTTGAAATGCTATTTCCAAAAGCAGAAAGTGAATTTATTAATAGATTGTTTGATGGTGTCTTAACAATTTGCCCTTTGTTTGAAGATGTTAAATTGTCAATATTCGTGTTTTTTTATTATATTCGGATATCTAGTTTGCATTTAGGTTTATGAAAACCTGTTTTTAATTAAATAAATGTGAATCCCTAATTAATATTGCTGCGTTTGTTCGTTAATTTTCTACATTACAAATTTAGAACTGCTTATAAGAGGTACGATTGTTTTCCTTAGATTTTTCTAACACTTTTGGACAATTAACTTGTTTAAAATCTTCGTAAAATTGATTATTTTGATTAAACGTATTATTTCCAGCGATTTTGAAAAAAAATGTTGTGTGCTCTATACTTTAATGCAAATTTTCACAAGAATTATCAGTAAATGAGAATTTAATTAATGTGGTGGTTCTAAAGTGTTCTTAATGATCTGACGTATTTTTCTAATGGAAATTTGGGTTAATGTACATTTTGTTGGTTTATATTACCCATCATACGTCTATCTAGATATTTATATAAAAAGACTTTCTGTTTTTAATAAAAAATATTTTAGTTAACAGTTTCTTTGTGGTAGAAGGTAGTGTTTTATTTTGTTATAATTCGGCCGAATTAATACTTTAAACAGTATCGGATTTTTCCTTAAAAATTTTTCGTCAACATTCTACAAATATCATTCTCAAAGAATCTTTAAATATGAGTTTCAGTTGCCATGTATTATTAGCTATTTGAAAAAAAATAATGTATTTTGGAAGGAAAATGCAATCCCTGGCGGGAAAACTTTGATTATTTTGCCAGTTTTTAGATGTTTTCTTGCAATTATTGATGTTTATAATGAAATCGTAAAATATTACTGACTTTTATATATCATCATTTATCCCATTGAGTTTGAATACAGTTTTAAATAAAAAATTTAGCTTTCTAAAATATCCCATCAACGACTTTATATCAATTAAACTATACTATATCACCATACTACATTATGAATTTCGGAAATAAGTGCGCGAAAATGACGAATTGGATGAGCCTAAAAAATCTGTCACATTGGTATTATATTTTTTAAGATTGTTTTAAACTGGTCTTTTTAACGGTATTTTCAGCATTGCTGAAAATATAATAGTGTTTACCATGTGAAATGTCTATTCAAAAATCACCAAAAAGCTGACATTTTATATTAATATTTTTTTAGGTGTCTAGAAAAATTTACGTTTTTTTATATGATAATTTTCCAATATTTTGTTTTTTATATTTAGACCAATCATTTCATTAGTTGTGAAACCTGTTTAATAAATTAAAATTTTAACCTTTTTGATAATTCCGACTTTTTTTGTCTGCTTTGAATTTTCACTACATTATTTTGCCAACTCCTAAAAGTTATCGACATTTTCTCTAGAATTTTAAACATTTAAAATTGATTCTTGTTTAATATCTTAGAGTTTAATTGAGTGTTTTAAGGCGTTCCATTGTTCAGCGTTTGAAAAAAATAGATGTTGTTCATTGATATGCGAAATTCTCAAATAAAGCAGAAAGTAAATTTATTAATAGTTTTTAGGTGTCTTCAAATGACGTTTTTTTAATGAATTAATATTTGGTCTTTTTTTTATTATCTCCAAATCGACGTTTGATATTACAATACCTTTTTTATATAAAAAAATTTAACTTCTAATTATGTTTCTATGCTTAATATTTTCACTATTTTTCCAAAGTATGTTGAGCTCTTAAATGGCCTCATTCTGCTTATAATTTTGCTGATTGTGGCTGGCTCCTTCTATAAAAAAATTGACGTATTTGGATCATTTGTAAATGGCGCGGTGGGTGGCTTTACTACTCCATTAAGATCATTATATAGTGTACACTTGAAATTGTTCTAATTTCAAAAATTAATAAAAGTTATTATTGTTATTATATTAAGTTTAGATACATTATTAATTGCTGTTTGTTTTAATGTAAAATTCATTATCTCGTAATTATATATTTCCAAATATATCTTCATTAGTTGTGAAAACCTTTGTTTATAAAAAATAATTCTTAACTTTTGGTCATTTAGTTGCTTATATTTTTTTTTTTTTCGTTAGGAATTTCACATTACAATTTATGATTACTCCTTAAAAGTTGTTGATTTATTTTTTGTTTGTGTTCTCGTAAATGTTCAACATTAGCAACATGGTCCTGTCCTGTTTTCAAGGAAAGTGACAGTTTTATTAACGGTATATTGTCAGCGAGTTTGCAAAGAAGAAAATGGTGTAAATCGCATCTGAAACAATGCTTCAATTTGTGTCTGAAAAGGAGCGAGATAAGAAATATATGTAATTGTTTGGTGGTGTCTAAATTTGACGTTTTTTAGCATTGAAAATTTTCATTATTTTGTTTTTATATTATTTAAGCTATAAATTATTGTGCATTTACTTTGTACACCTGTTCTTAATTAAGAAAATTTTAACCTTCTATGAGATTTGACGCTTCTCTAAGTTTTTGCACGAGTTACGAATTTAGAATGCTCTTAAAAGTACGAGGTTTCCTAAATTTAAATTTAAAACTCTGAAATTATTTGGTAAGGTCTTAAAATTGAGGTTGTTTTAACGGTAGTGCTTATTTAAGTCAGCATGTTCTGCAATAATAAGCCAATTTGTGTTATCATGGAAAATGCTAATTTCAAAAATGCAGAAAACTGTATGAAAATTCTAATTAATCAGATTAGATTATACTTTAAAATTGCGTTTTATACTACATGAATGTTCGAATAGTTCCTGTTCAGTCTTTATCAGATACAATCCATAATTAGTGTGCCATTGATCGTGTGAAGAAACATGTTCTTCTAATAAAACAATTCTAGACTGTTATATAAATTACCGCTATAGAGTTTCTTAAATCTTCACACGCATGACGCAAATCTCGAACTCTATAAAAAACGTACGATTCTAACTTTTACAATTTTTATATATTGAATGTAACTGGTAAAATCATGGTTGAAATTGTTTGAACGTATTTGTATCATTTTGAAAGAAAAAAAAAGGTGTTTCATTGAAGTATGCAATTCAAAAAGTTCATGAAGAGTAATTATATTAATCTGTTTTAGGTGTCTTTAATATTGACGTTTTTTAATGGAAATGTGTGTCAGATTTCTTGCTGCGTTTTTTACTAGGTGATACTCAAATAGTTTCATGCATTTTCAAAACCTTTTATTATGAGATAAATTTGTAACGTCATAAAATTATACTCTTGTTTTTGCGTTAATATTTTCGACTTATATCATTCAATCGTAAGAACTCTTTACAATTATGTTATGCGATATTTCAGAATGTCAAACATTGAAAATCATTGGGTAAATTTTAAATTTTAAGTATTTTTTCTTACAACGTAATTTTGCAAGCATTTGAAAAAAAAAGATGTGTTTCATTGAAATAGCAATTTCAAAAAAGCAGAAAAGTTGAATTTATTTAATATGTTTTATGATTTTTTAATAGAAAATATATTTTTGTAATGTTTCAAATACTGATTTATATTGTTATTCCTAAAATGTTTTTTTCTTTTCGTTGCAGTATTCTAATAATATTAAAATTTACCATCTGCTAAAAATTACGCCTTTTCTTAAATTTTCCATCACATTAATTTGTCTCGCTAACTTCTTAATAAGTATCGATTTTTCCTAAATTATTCAACATTTAACATTATTTAGTAATCTTAAACATGAGTTTTTTAACGGTATTTTCAGTGCTTATAAATATTAATGTTTTCATGATATTCTTTTATTAAAAAAAGCAGAAAAGTGAATTATTAATAGTTTTAGTGTCTAAAATTAATATTTTAATGTAAATTTCAATATTTGTTTTTTATATACCATAATATCTTCAATAGTTAGTTGAACTAACCTGTTTTAATAAAAATTTTTAACTTCTAAATTACCTTTTCTTAAATTTTCACATTACAAATATTGAACTGTTAAAAGTACGATTTTCCCTGAAATTATTAAACATTTAAAGATTTATTTGTTAAAATCTTTAAAATTGAGTTTTTATTACGTAATTTTCAGCATGATTGAAAAAAATAATGTGTTCATTGAAATGCAATTTCAAAAAGCGTGAAAAGTAAATTTATTATAGATTTTAGGTGTCTTAAATTGACTTGTTTTTAATTAAAATTGAATTTTGTTTTATATAAGTTGTCGTATTATAAATGCGATGTAAACCTGTTTTATATTAAATTAAAAATTTCTTTAAACTTTTTCAAATTACGATTTTTTCTAAATTTTCAACATTCCAATATAGAGACTCTTAATAGAGTTTTACGATTGTTTCGGCGTGAAATGTGTGCAAACCAGTCCTGAAATTTAGTGTTGTAAATTCTTTAAAATTATTAGTGTAGAGCGGCTATTTTCAGCATTTTTGAAAATTTAATAATCGTGTTTTCTTTAGTGTGAATGCTATTATTCAAGAATTTCGAAGGGGCAGATAAGAGTGAATTATTGGTTATAGTTAGGTTGTTCGGAGGGTGGGTTCTTAAATTAGACGTTTTTTAAAATGAAAATATCTGTTCAATTATTCTGTATTTTTGATAGTAACCTAGAATTATTTGCCATTTAGTGTTGAAAGTACGCGCGGTGGTTTTTTATTAACTTTCTAAGAGGTCGCCTTTTTTCGTAAAATTTTTCATCATTTTACAATTTTTGCTAGTAAGCTCTTAGAGAGGTACGCTGATCTTCTCCTTAAATGTTTCAACAGTTTTAAATGTGTATTTTTGTTAAATTCATATAAAACCTCTCTAACTTTCATCAGGTATACTTTTCAGCTATTTTTGGAAAAAAATAAATGCTACTTTCATTGAAATCAAATTTCAAAAGGCAGAAGATGATATTGGGGTGATGTGCAGTTCTGGTTATTTCTTAAAACTTGACCTGTTTTTAATGAATAATTGTTAATATTTTGTTTTTAACATAGCCAAAATTATTTGTCATTAGTTTTGGAAATCCTGGTGGTTAGATAGAGAAAAATATTAACTTTCAAATATACGCTTTTTCTTAAATTTCACATTTTTACAAATTTTTCGAACTCTTAAAAGTAACGATTATATCATATATATCAAACATTTGAAATTAATTCTGGTAAAACTTAAAACTGAGTTTTTGAAAAAATATTTTTTCAGTCATTTGAAAAAATAATGTTTTCCATTGAAATTTTTTATTCAAAAAGCAGAAAAGAGAATTTTATTTAATTTGTTTTTTAGGTGTTTAAATTGACGTTTTTATGAAAATTTTCAATATTGTATTTTGTATATACAATATTTCATTGAGTTTGCTGAAATTACCTTTTTAATAAACAAAATAATTAACTTCTAAAAATCTGCTTTTTCTTAAATTATTAAATTCCACTAATTTAGAACTCTTAAAAGTATACGATTTTTCCTAAATTTTCAACAAATGAAGCTTATATGAAATTTAAAATATTGATTTTTAGCATTTTTATGTCTCTATACACTATGGTGTTCCATTAACATCTGAAAATTATATTATGTTTTCAGGCAATTTTGCAAAAAGCAAATAGTAAATTTATTAATGGAGGTTTAGTTGTGGCTTAATATGTTGTATCTTTGGTTTTTCAATGAATATTGGTCAAGTTTAGAGAATTTTTTTGGGGGGGGGTTTGGCGATCTTCAAACGAAAAATTAATAAGGATTTATAATCAATTTCATTAGTTTTGAAAACCTGTATATTTTTAAATTAATAATAATAATTTAACTTCTAAATTACTGTCTTGTGGTGCTTTAAGTTTCATCTATTCCTCGGAGTATTTGCTTAGGATCTTGTTAAATAGTAACATTTTTCCTAATTTATGTCAACATCTGATAATATTGAAATTAGTGGTTAAATCTTAAAATTGAGTTTTTAACGGTATTTTCAGCGCATTTGAAAAAATAAATGGTTTCATGAAATCTATTTCAAAAAGCAGAAAATGAATTTAGTGAATAGTTTAAGTTTCCTTTAATATGTGGACATTTTTGATATGAATATTTTTCAATTTATTATGTGTTTTTTTATATACCTTTGAGGGATATATATTTCGTTAGTTGTGAAATCCTGTTTTAAATAAAAAATTATTAACTTTCTAAAATTAGGCTTTTTCTCAGAGATTTTCAGCATTACATGTAATTTAGACATGCTCTTATAAAGTACACATTGTTTTCGTTCAAGTTTACAACATTTGAAATTATTTGTTAAAATCTTAAAATTCGTGAAGTTTTTAATCGGTATTGTTCTGAAGCATATTGAAAAAAATAGATGTATGTTTCATCTGAAAATTGCTCAATTTTTCCAAAAAGCAGAAAAGTGAAAATTTTTAGGATAGTTTTTATTATTTTCTTGAAAGATGTACTTTAGTATGAAAATTTTCGAACATTTTTAAATTAAATATACCACTATTTGTTTTTTTATTCCTGCTGTATTGTTTTCAAATAATTAACTCTCTAAAAAAACGCTTTTTCTTGTAATTTCACATTACAAATTTCGTGAACTCTTTAAAATACGTACTGACTTTTCTAAATATTCAACATTTGAAATTTATTTTTGTTACTTTAAAATTGAGTCTTTTTATCTTCGATGTTTCTCATCATTTGAAAAATCCATGTTTCTTCATTTATTAATCAGATTTAAAAAGCAGAATGTGACTTTATTAATTAGTTTTAATGGTGCTTAAAATTTGACCGCTTTTATAAAATATTTCAATATTTGTTTTGATATTAGGACAGAAATATTCTGACTGTGTTTTAATCGTTTCTTATTTAGAAAAAATTTAACTTCTAAAATTACGTGCTTTTTCTTAAATTTTCAACATTACATATTTAGAACTCTAAAAAGTACGATTTTCCTAATTTAAATCATCTGAAATTTATTTGTTAAATCTTAAAATTTGTAGTTTTGAACGGTATTTTCAGCCATTTTGAAAAATAATGTGTTTCATTTGAAATGCTATTTTCAAAAAGCAGAATAAGTGACTATTTGGTACTGACTTTGGTGTCTTAAATTATGACGTTTTTAAATAAATTTAAAATTTGATTTTAATATACAATATATTTCTATTAGTTTTGAAAAGCATGTTTTAACTAAAAAAATTTAACTCTAAAATTACGCTTTTTTCTAATATTTTCTACATATACACTAATTTCGTCATATACTTTAAAGTAACGATTTTCCTAATTTTCCAACATTGAATCTATTGTGGTAATCTATAAATTGTGTTTTAACGGTGTTTCAGCATTTGACAAATATGAGATGTCTTTGTTCCATGTGAAATGGCGCTATGTGGGTCAAAAAGCGAGAAGAAGAGAGATGGTATTAGTTGTTTGGTGTCAAAAAAAAAAAAAAAATTGAAATTTAAACGACACCTTAAAGACCTAAGTACACTTCACTCACCAAAAGACAACGATGAAATATTTTGGCACAAGGTTATTCACACATTTTATATAGGATAACACACCATAGCAAAAGGAAACCCATTCAGAAACTTAGATTGACCCGACTCGAACACAATCATTTTAGAGCTCAAGAGTCTACTTTAATCATTATATCACCCAAACACTTTATCTACATGTCCGGAAAGCATTTGAAAACTATATCTAAATCACCTTTTACCCACCGCCTAAATAAAATATTCAACAAATCATGGGAACTCTATCTATATAATTCCCCCAGTATCGAAGAAAGCATAAACCAAAACAAGATGCAAAAATACCATCCTACTACCGCCTAACTTCTCCATTTCATATTTTGCAAACTTCTAGAAAGGCCCATCCAAACAAGAATACAACTACTCATACATCCACCATAATTCCAACAAAGTTAAAAAACAGAAACACTCAACAACACTGTTCAAACCACAATCTAGGAAAGCGGGCTTGATAAGACCCTCGAAGGGTTCCCATTTGGCACACGGTTTGATTTAAATTATAAATAATAAGAATTAAAATAATAATAACAAAAATTCATTACTGTAGGAACTATTTTTCAATTATAGTTAACTTCAATTTAAGTCACCTTTCTAGACCCCAGCAACATTAGATTTTAGGTTCATTCTTGCAAGATTTTTTTTTGTTATTGAGACGTGTAGTGATTAAGTGAAACTTAGGCATATTTCATAAGGTCATCCTCTTACAAAATATTTTAAATTTCTCTTTAACCATATACCCGAATATGTTAAAGCAAAGAAAGATTGATAGTGAATCATGGAGACTTATATTTTTGCATAGAATCGAATGTTAAGTCTACGTGTTTGATGTGCAACCAACAAATTGCGTTTGAGAAAGAGTATAATGTTCAAAGACATTATATAGCTAATTGTCAAGAAATATATCAACGTTATGATGGAAAGCTTCGAGAAGAATTAATTTTCAAATTAATTATTGATTTGGGGAAAATTCAATTAGTTTTTAAACACATAAATAAGTATAGTGATGCTACAGTAAGAGGTAGCTATGTCAAGGCAAGTGAAATAGTCACTTCGTCAAAGTCTTTTTCTGAAGGTGCATTTAATAAAAATTGTATATTGAAGGCTTCAGAAATAGTGCATTAAAAAGATAAATCATTTTCAGATATATCCTTGTCAAGGAATACTATTGCACAGCTCACTCTGGATATTTCTAAAATTTAAATTTACAAGTTAAAGATAAAACTCAGTTTTTTCTGGTATTTTCAATTGCTATTGATGAAAGTACTGACATCACTGATGTAGCACAACTTTGCCTATTCATTCGAGGAGTTCATGAGAATATGCGAATTATGAAAGAATTTGTGGTTAGTTCCTATGAAAAAATAAACAACAGGCGATGTTATTTTTCATTCTTTGGTTACTTCGTTAGATAAATTAAACATAGAATGGAGCAAGGTGGTGAGTGTTACTACAGATGGCGCTCCTCAAATGATTAGGCGTGATTTAGGTGTAATTTCCAGATTAAAATCAATGGAGTGCATTGCATTATACGTCGCAAAGTGCTTTGTTGCCAAGCCCTTAAAAGTAATTATGTTGTGGATATTGTAGTGAAAAGTGTTAATTTTATTCGTAGTTGGGCCATAATTAATCGACTTCTAAACTACATTGATATTCCAAATGGATTGCCATAGCAATGTCAGATGGTTAAATTGAAAAGATTTCTTAGTTCTATAAAATTAGGGAGGGAGGTAGTTTGAGTCCAATCATAGCAAACATTTACATGGAGTTCTTTGAGACAAGACTTCTTCCACGTGCACCTCTTTATTCTCAAGTCTTTTCTTGGAAGAGATATGTTGATGATGTCTTGCTATTGTACCTAATTCTTTTTCAATATATCTATTTCTTTCACAAATTAATGTTTTGACTCCAACAATCACCTTTAATTCTGAAGGTCAAAATGAAGGATGCATTCCTTTCCTTGACCTTTTAATTATACAAACTGGAACTCAACTAGCTTTTAAAGTTTATCGTAAGCCAACTCATACAAATCAACTTCTTCATTACTTCTCTTTTCACCCCCATATATTAAAAAATAAAATTATCTATAATATGCTTTTAAGATCTTTCCATTATTGTGATCTACAATTTCTCAAACAAAAAACTGAATTTATTTTTCAAACTTTTCAGAAATTGGCATACCCCCTATTTTTAATTAAACGTAAATATAAGCATGCCTATTTAATTTTCAAGAACTAAGAAATTGTTCCTTTGACATGGAAAAATGTAAAGTATTCCTGGTGATATAAAAACCAAATGTCTATGTTAAACATTTTATTTTATATAATTAATTTTCAGTTTTTCTACTACACTTCAAGAACCTTATTTCTAATAATGACCACAAAGCGATGAAGCCATGGCGAAGTGTTACAACATTTCGTTTATATGGCAATGACTTATATTTTTTGGAAAACTTTTAAGAGTTTTAAAAACAGAATAGACCAAACCTATGGATGAAGTCGAGAGGGCAATCAAGTAGTGCGCTTTAGACATTATCACAAAAAGATCATTATAAATTGGAATGGTGCAGAATTTTTGTTTCGTTCCAAAGATAAAAACTTAAATCATTTGAGTTCTTTTTCATTTTCTACTAAAAGTAATTTTTTTGTCAGAAGATTTTTTTAATTTTATGAATACAAAAGATTGTATATAATCATAGTAAGGACTTGCTTAGAAAATAATTATTTTTTTTTTTATAAGATAAAAAGAAATAAAATTACGCCACCTCTATCTTTTATGAATTTATATTTATTTTATTATTCCAATATTTTTATTTATATTTTCATCTTTAATTATTTGTTAAAATTTTTTTTTATCTGTGATGAACTTATCTTATTGGATTTTAGAAGTAAAACTAATACTCGCTTAGCTATTCGAAGATTTTCCTTTATTTTATTTTGAAGGTGATAAAAGTAAATATATAATATATATATAAATATATATAATAATATTATAATAGATATATATAGTATATATATATATATATAATATATAAATATATATAATATATATAATATAACAGATTATTTAATATATATATATATATATATATATAATATATATATATATATGATACTAATTATAGTTATATAATATATATTATATAATATATATATATATATATATAGAATAATATATATATATATAATTAGGTGGGGGTCATTATTCTAATTCAAAATCGCAATTGAAGTTACATCATATAAAATGGAATCCATTACAAAATTTCCAGAAAATACGGATAAATATTCGTTTGCCATTTTGCAATCAAAAGGCAAAACATGCTTGACTCAGTTTCTGATCAACGTTATCTTATTTTATTACATTAACTCTATATTATTACTCATATTTATTTTCAAAGTAGAAAGCCGTTAAGGATTGTAATAATATGTTTTTTAAAAGCATATTTAATGCTGCAATTATATGAAATGACCCATATTTTTACTACCAATTGCCTTGTATTTTTTGTCCAATTCAAACAAAGTTATTTGCAAAGGTTTGCATATCTATCATAATTTATCATCATATGAGCTGATGATAAATTCCTTTTGACATAAATGGCTAAACCCGTTTTCTGCTTGGTACTTCATAAGGATTGTGTGTACCCTGTTGTTCGATCTCAAATCCGTACCACATGATTTTGAAGGCCTCCGTACAATTACACTTCTGTCAACGCTTCTGAAGTCAGATTGAAAATCTGAATATCTGGTGTACGGTATGTTTATTGTCAAAAATGACATTGATTTCTGCATCGGTTAAATGCCGTGTGGTTCGTGGTTCTACAACGTCATTGGCAGTCAGAATTCATTTTACCGCGTTGGCCATTCCAATCACTGGTGAATGTCTCTTCACAAGTTTCTGATCAACTTCCATGTCTATAAATGTTTGAAGCTCAAAGATATAATTAAAGTTCCTATGATAATATTTTAATTTGTCCCAAAAAGTTTATTTAAAAAGTTAATGTGAACGTTACATTAATTATTATTTGTTATTATTATTTATGGGATATATGGAATATACTAAGTGATTTGTAAAATATACCTTCTTCTAAAAGGAGTGTGTAGACTGAAGACCAAGGGATGCCAAATTTTAAAAAGGGCTGATTTTTTTTCATCCTCTGTCGCCATTGCATATAGGAAATTTTCAGGTAGAAGACAGAAAACATTACCTTGGATGTTATTATCTGCAACGGCTTTCACATCACTGTATGTGAGAAGATTCAGTCTTGTGAAGGAAGAGAAAAGGATGCGAGGAGCATTATGTAGTTTGGATGATGACTTTATTTCAAACCACGCAGGAGCATAAACATGATCAATAAATTGAACCAACTTTTTCAAACACGTTTGGTTCTTTGTTCCTCGTGTACAAACAGAGAAGTCGTATTGCAAGAGTTAACCACCTAGCATGATTCAGTAGACCAATTTTATAGCCAGCCCTTCTCTCACCTACTTTACCGGATCTAATACCCCTTGCAATACTCATACAAAAGCATTTGATCGTGATTAAGGTCTTTTAGCACTTTCTCTGGTATGTATACATCAATAATTAAAGTTTCCACAGCTTCAAACGTTACCTGAGGGATATCCTGAAGATTTTCTGCACATCTTTCCCCAATTGATCCATTAAAACTTTTTGGCCCAGTTGCAACATTGTCCAATTTTCTGAAAATAGCTCTTAATGGCAGTTCATTCTGATGTAGTGCACATTCAATAACATGCAGTTTCCTTCTCAATAATTCTTCTAGTTTAGCAGCTAAGCCACTCTTATGGCCGGTATTAATTGCGGTATTATCAAGAAAGATAGGTTGGATACTGTCAATGCTATCATATTCCTGAAGAACATCGAGTGTCTCTTGAGCAAGTACATCACCGGTGATGCCAATAGTTGGGACTCTTCTATGGGTCATGTAGGTGCCAGAAGATTTTCCATCTTCACTAGTGAAGGTGAGGTGATGCTCTGATTCGATACCTTTTTATATAGCACACGAAAATTCATCTTTACGTGAATCTATATTTTTATATTTAGAGTGTGGTGGTCGACTTTACCATCTACACCAATACAAATGAACTGATTATTTTTTGTCTAATTTGCGCTTGTCAATCACAATTTCATTGATGTCAATATCAGGTTTTAGTAGGTGTTTGATGTCATGTAGCAAAGCATTCGCAAAAGTTGTGCCTAGTCTTGAAGAGCATTCTCCTCCTTGCATATCTGGGGAACTTCGTTAAATTGTAGACCCCTTGACGTTATCTTTCTCGGCTGCCATTCATGTCCTTCCTGAATTAAAATGAAACACACATCCTTGTAGTTTTTAATATAAATATATTTTCTTGTCGAATATATTGATTTATTAGTTATTGTATTTAACACAAGATGAAAGTATATATTTCAAAAAACGTACCTCGCATTTTGATCCTTCTATATGTTCAGGTGACTCAGCAATCATGAAAGATCCTGGTAGCTGCTCAACATGTTCTTGAGAAGGTGCTTGTCCCTGCTTATGCTTACTCCTTCTTCTTTGACTTGACAGCAGCTTTATCCACTGAAGACAGCTGAATATTTCCCTTGGCCCGATTCTTAGATCTCTTGATCCCGCAGCGTGTGCTCGTGTCTTCACGCTAGGGGGGAAGGGGGAGGACGGGGGGGGGTACCCTTACACCTCGAGATCAAACACATATATGTCTGAACACATGGTCAATGTACAGAAGTATGCATAGAGATCCATGCAAGGTACGGGATCCTGGGAACAGTAACATCGGAAATATCTGAAAATTATTCAATTTTTGGCATGCAGATTGTTCTTGGGCACGTGTTTGGCAATGCTTGCGATTAATATCCTTTCACAAGAGGTAAAGAGTATTGTTATTTTTTATCTTATGATTTAGCAGTGAATCAAGTATTCTGGATTCACTGGGGGCAGAGCCAAACATATTTTATATCCTTTTTCCAGGTTGGCTGGAAAAGCCACTGAAATATCAAACCCCAGAACTCTGGACCTGAAATATATAATACTGAATAATTCCTGCAAGTACATGTTCAGCGATTATTAATCACATTGGAAACCACCCACCAACTTTTCCCTTAATAGGTTTCGGATTAAGTCTAGGGGATGGAAATTTGTGACATTTTTAGGGATTTAATATAAATGGGGAACAAAGGCCTCAGCAATTTATTGAATACCGACACAACCATATCCTCGGACAAAGACACGTTCTCAAAGCCCTACCAATCCTTCACACACAAACCACTACTACTTACAACCCCCCCATACCACTATACATATCACGCACAATCACCTCAATCCCATACTACCATAACGTATCAACATCCTAACTCACAATACTCACAACTAAATACCATATATCTCATTACACTATCACTTACATTAAATACATGATACTTATAACACCTATACACAACACATTTACTATATACATAAGTAGAAATCACCAACCACTACATACTACAGACATCGACCATCATTAACTACTACAATACACTCACCTAACTACAGTCGGCGGAACAGCTGCAAGAAACACCACCCCGCAGTAGGCACAGCCACATCATACACACCAATACACCTAAGTAACTATACTACATAAAACTACTAACGAAATATAACATATAAAGAATACATAATATAAAATCCCACACATACACCCCTACCCGATAACAAACTACGATTCATATCCTACATACTCTATAATTAGTATTATATTAGCTAACCACAACGCACACACAAAACATCAAGTAAACAACAGTATCCTTTCAATAAATCTATTAAATACCGATACACTATTCTATATCTTGGTCAATGAACGAAGCCTTAAGTTTACACTTTTAACTATTTACCAAAACATCACCCCTTATTTCAAAATCACATTAACCATGCAGCATTACCTTAGACCTATCATTGTTTTCATAAAATAGATCCTGTCGAGTTTAGTAGGATAAGTTTTTTAAAGCGTTCAATACTTCCCTTCTCTTAATATGAAAATCCGTACCACTTTACTCGCACTTACTAACCGAATTATGTTCACTTCCAATTTATATGACCACATACTATAATACGCTAGAATACCACTCACAATATCAAGCACCATAATGATAAGATTACATACCTTCAATCATCAGAAACACAATCGAGACACCATCCCATTTTGTACCAAAACACACCATTTCAACAGCACCCCAACTGCCACCACAGCCCAACACCCACTTTCGTCAAAATCCTGTACGGGCGAAAAGAGACACGAAAAAACGTCTTATCATCATCCACTACTCTATACCTCGAGTTCATTATATATCGACATTATTATAGCCGCAGAAGGTGATAGGAAACCAGACTTGGGGCCGCTTATCTCCGCTTAATAAGTCTGCAACGTCATATTCGTCGCCCGCGGGGCCAAAGAGATTATTTACTCCTAGATGATCAGGGAGTAGGAGCGAGAATTGTCTAAATGAGATTCAATTATTTATTATAGTATTATTATGTGGTGTTTTCTTTTAATTTTTTAGTTGTCAAATGCTTCTTTTTTGTAACTTTTTATATAAAAGTTTCTTAATCAATATAATGAATGCATATTCATCCTTAATTTCAAATTTCATTCTATAAGACCTGTAAAAAAGTATTGGATAGGAGCACCTACCCGGCCTAACGCCTATAATATACGCCTCCCCCTGAATATCATATAACTCATATATGATATATATATAACTATATAATTATCATACTATATATATATACTATACTCGTATATATATATTCATATAATGATACTATATACTATAATATATATATATATCTATTAACCACTACATATCACGAAAAGACTTAAGACTGGACACCACCACTCCAACTCCTCAATCACGACGTACCCATATTCGTTTGAAACACGCACTACTACTAACTCTGAGTCGCAAGATCGACTGGACAGCGCTTACAGTAGATAATCCAACCTTAAATCCTTTCGCAATAATCTAATAACCTGTAATACCTGACTTCTAGTACTGCAAATGCAGCTCGAACGACCACTAAATGGCTCACAGTCTATCAGTCAACTCAAGGCCTTAATACGAGTCACTCTACTTTAACCAATTGACTAGCGACAGTATGGTAGTCACCTTAGTACATAACTTGGGTCCACTAGCCATCCATGCAATAGGAAAATATACCAGAGCCTACTCTCTAATAACCGCAACAGCTACGGCCCTCTCCACTGAGCTCCTTTATCTGAGACCAGTTTAATGCGCTGCGGTCAGTGCCGTATGGCGATGCGCTCTCTTATTTCTCTTTCGTGACTGCGATCCAAACGGTCTGCTATTTCCTTGTCGACAATCACTTTCATGAAACCAAATAATATAAAACCTATCCAGTCATCTAATCCATCTTCACCTTTGTTGAACTCTGCGTTCATATAAACATAATAATACCAACACAGGATGCTACAGAACACTATCCTTTTATACCTTTACTGAGTCCGGACCTTCTTACATCGGTGTATTTGCCCAGACACAAAACACCTGGTCTGTCTTCATTACCGCCGTCTTACCTCTCACGACTCAGTCCTATTATAATGAAAGGACTCCCGCCTGACGCTTTATTTCTGTTCAAACGAGGACGATCCTGGTCGCGGGCGTACCACTCAGAACTTCTGCAGCGTCTGCACTCGTCGTGTAATCACGCACCAAATTCCAGTCCGCGCGTCGACGTACGTTTCCCCCTACACACGATGGCCATCGCCGTCTTCATCGCTGCTGCAGCATAGATAACCTTTCAGAGATAGCATAGACAATGGGGCGCGGACGCGTAAATTGCAGTCTCATTGACACAAGACGAAGATCGCACCATCTCCAGGCCGTCGACTAACTCTTTGTTACTATTGAACTTTGGGAAAACTGCTGTGTCTTCTGTTCTGATTACCATTAATGTATGGCGATTTTCTATTATCTGGCTGGCGCTTTACCCTCTGACACCTGGAACTTTCTTTAAGCATCCAGTTGTGCTCCGACCTTTTACATGAATCTTTCGCACGATATTACTACCGAATAGATCCTCTCATATTCCGCCCTACCATCTTCTTAACGTCTATATAAGTCGTGTTCCTTGTTATTTCTATATACATAGACGCGAATTCTGAAGTCCCACTCTTTACTATGATATATATATACTTCCAGTATATATATATATGATATATATATAGTATATATACATATATATGCCCTAAATTCTGGTAACCCGGGACATTAATAGTAACTTTGCACTAGTATCAGTATTTAATATATTATCATGATATACATTATATATATATATCCCATAATATATATATAATATATTATATGATCGATCGGGCATCATCGGTTGTGCTCCGCTTCGGATCCTTCTTTTCCAGCCACTTACTTCCAAATCGCTCCAGCGCTTCGCAACCCCGCCCCGTCCCCCGATAACATATTCTCGAGGGCATAATAATGAAGTGACTTTATGCAGAGACCTTTAACCATTTTATCCGACTGCTACTTTAAGTCGTTCCTTCATGTACACGCAGAACGTACTTTGTTGGCGAATCTATCGACAAGGGATATAGTACGTATTATATAGTATATAGTATATAATCAATATATATTATAATATTATATAGTATATAATGATTATAATAATCAATATATATTATATATTATACGTATATATTATATATATTATATATATATATATATATACTAGTATATATATATATATATTATATCATATATACTATATAATAGTTATATATACTAGATCGTAGATATTAATCTGATTAGTAATATATGCAGAGATAACTTTTCATATGAATATTTCGATCCCTGTTGTCAATGAAGGGATTTCGAGCTCTTTACATCCAATGGATTGCAAGCTGAGGCAGTATGATGGTGTATTGTGCCCCTTCACAGAATGAGAGATGTTGCACGTGGTCGTTTCAGGTCACTTTATTGCGGGAAAGTATGGCCTTCTATTTGGACTGCATCTAGCGTGCATGGTTGAATATGGATCTTTCGAATTCTCACTTTATTATACTGGGCACATGTTACTTATATATAGTGATATACATTATAAAAAATAAGTAATATATATAATATACTATGATATATATATATATATTATATATATATATGATATATATATAGTATTATTATATATATATAAGTATACTATGATATATATATAGTATATATATATATATAATAGATATATATTCATATATATTATGTATATAGTATATAGTATGATATATTATATATAGATATAATATATATATATATAGATGAGGTATCCAAGCAGATTTCTGAAGCCTAACGCGCTATGAAACCGCAAACCGCAGACACACAAGCTGTGTTCATATGCTCCTCTGAACTACGGTGCTGACCATCACATATACATAGAGAGCTCATTACTCTCGCTCATCTCCCGTGTGTATACTTATATCTGTGTGAAGTCGATTAGTGTCGTAATTAAGAAGGGTGCTAGACAGCCTAGAAACAAAGCTGTGGTGGTTGCAGGCGGTTTTCCGCGAGTTTCTACGCCAGGGCACTTAGGTACTGTTCGAATATGCTGGTTGCGATACTACGAATATATATATAATGACACTAGTAGTATATAATATATATAGTTATATCATATATATATATTGATATATATATATATTATATATTTATATTACGTTATATATCTATATATCACATCTGTATGTGGATATATACCTATATATATGTGTGTAGCAATGTTCATCAAATATATATATACAGGCCCGCATAGAATGGAGAATATATACTATATATTATATATAATATATATACTCTCAATTATATTATAATATGTATATATAGTTCCTTACTAGAATTACGCATACGATAATCTCTTAGTTACAGCTCAATGTTGAGAGAATCTCGGCCCGCTTACAAATATAGAAATGCTGAGAGTCATATTCCTGCAGTAGATGCAGTCAAATAAGAAGCCATATTTCCCGCAATAAATGACCTTAACGCCAACGATGCAACATCTCTCATTCTGTAAGGGGCACCAAACACCAAATACGCCCTACTTGCACAATCCCCATTGAAGAAGTAAGGCTCGAAAATCCACTTATGCGACAAAGATCTCGAAATTTGCATATGAGTTTTCTCTGATATATGATATATATATTATATATATATATATATATATTATATATATATATAAATATATTAATATATAGTATATGATATATATATGATATATTATATTATATATATTATAAGGTATAATAATATACTACTATATATATATATTATATATATATATATATATATAATATATATAAATATTATAATATATATATATATATATATTATATCCCTGTCAATAGAATTTCCCACAAAGTACCGTTCTGTGAGTGGCGGCATGTTACATAGTCGAGGAACGAACTTAAGTAGCGAGTTTGCGGTAAATGCGGTTAAGGTCCTGCTATCACTTATTTATGCCCTAGAAATGTTCATACCTACCTGATGCGTCTAGTTCTGGAAAATCAACGCGAACAAACAACGATGATGCCGATGATAGATATATATATATATATATATATATTATATATATATATATATTATATATATATATATATTATATATATATATATATATATATATTATATATATATATATATATATATATATATATATATTATTATATATATATTAGGTTTGGTCGATTTTACAATTTTTGGCAAATTTCATGAAGCGTAAGGTAAAAGTAGTTGTACCTGCATTAGAAATAAAGCCCTACCAAATTTGATAGAGATCTGACGTAATCCCGCTTGCGGACTTGACCCCCAATACTTCAACTTAGCACAATTCTAGCAGACAGAAAGCTTTATAAGCAAAAGCGAATCCGTTTTCTACTGAAATGTGTAAACTTTCACTGGAGTGGTTCTTCAAGTATTTTGAACCACAGAAATAAAGAACGCATTACCATACGCTCTCCTAGCATCAGTCACAAAGAGAGAATAATTCGCATCCTTAAAAGAAATTTCCATGTAACGTATAAATGAATTGGAGTGAGGTGGTGAAAGAGGAATACCGCCTAAGTTTTGAATGTGGAATTAGAAGGAATATTCTAAACGAAGAGATTAGCTTGGCAAGAGTTTTTATTGTTTCAAATCGCATCTCCATCAAAAAAGATCACAAGATATCTTTTTTAATTAAATTATATTAATAAAAGCGAACTCTTGCCATCAAACCATCATATATACATTGTGCTAAAGAATACAAGGCTTTATCATACTTTAACTTTCCATTTCCTACATTACAATTCTATTCAGAAATCACTTGTGGGTGTGTCGCTGTTATTAATGATGAAATTGATTTTTAAAATTCTAGTTGCTTCTCTGTCTATTTTTATTTGAGCTTTTTGACAATTACACTTATATATATATATAAGTGAAATATATTATAGGCTGTATTTGGTAGTAATAGAGGTAATAAATTCACTCAGAGATGTGAAATATCTATAGACAGATGGTTAGACATTATAAATAGGAATATAACATGTTAATATAAATTACAATAGCTACATTACATATCTTAGTAATGAAAAGAAACTGTATTATCGATGCAGAAATTATATAAAGTAATATGTGAATGGCAGTAAAAGTGCTGAGGCGCAATTAAATTATTCTATTGTATTTGACTATAGGTTTTGCTAATGAGGGTATTATTTGTGACTCGTATATAATGTATTATATTATGTATGTTAATTCAATGTTGTATATATATTAAAGAATATATTACATTATGTATTGTATAATTTACATTATGATTCAGAATCTTTCAAAAAATGACTAATCTAGAGAGCGTAATTTCTAGAGTTGCTGATGAAAAACTAGATATATTATATGAGCAATGTACGTAGGTGGAAGAATGAAATGAGTAGAATAAGACAAAATATCAATTTGGTAAGAGGTTTAGTCAGAAATGGAATTATGATGGAATGACAGATCGATTGTATTAATTCGATGACTTTAATGGAGGTGAAGGTGCCTGAGAGAAAATGATTTTAGTAAATTAATAATTCAAGTTTAAGGAAAGTTTTAATTGTTAATAGAGGCGTAGTACCGAATAAATAGAAGCATAAATAAGAATAAAATGACGTTATTTACATTATTTTTTATATCTTTTTTTAATAGTAAAGGGCATATATGATGATTGTGGTCGTCTAGGCCCGATATATATTATGTTTATTTATATTTAACATTTACGATTATGTATTTGTTAGTATACATTTTTTAAAAGGGTAGGTGTCTTTCCCTTTTCGACACATAGTTCTATAAATAATATATATAATCACTCTTTTCTGTTTCTCTGAGTGAATGTATGCTCTATCAGTCTCCTATTACTTCATCAATCTGTGAGTGAGGAGAGTTTATTACGTATATATATTTATATTATTAATTATTATAGTATATATATAATATTATTATAGTATTATAGTATATTATATATATATATACTAATATAGTTACTATTATATATATATATTATAATATATAATATATATTATATATATTATAGTTATATATATATATATTTATATGATAAATAATATTATATAATATAATATTAATATATAATTATATTATTATAATATATTAATATATAGTGTGATGCACGTCGGGATATCTTCAGGTACCGAGCTCCGGCTGGTCCGGAGTTCCGGCCTTTTTAATAAGAGATATCTCGTATCTCTCGGCCTATGAGGAGAACCACTTAGTCTCCGAGCTTACCATTCCGGCCTATGAGGAGACTATATAATTATTTTTAAGGTAATGTATTTGAATTAAATATAAAGATAGTTATAATTTACATTGAAATTAAAATTGTACAAATTTAATAGAAAATATTAAATTATATATATTAATTAGTAGCATGTAATCTAGCTTGTTAATTATACTGAGATACTTGTATATCGTATAAAATACACACATAATATATAAATAGTATTTTTGTAAATGAAAAAATTAATATTATTATATTGATGTATACGCCATAAATAACTCAGTGAAAGGAAAGTAATATAGCTTATCCCTATTCGTTATATTTAAGGTATAACCTTTTTCTAATATTATTCTTAAATATAATATGTCCTTAAATTATGATGAAGAACAGGAGCTGAAATACTAAGACTTATGTTGTATTGGAGAAAGACGAACTTTGCCTTTACTTTTTAGTATATAGAAAATGTATTTTCCTATGGCTTGTATTTAAATAACATTTACTTCTTGCAAATAATACATACTTGAAGGTGAGTCAAGAGATATTTTTATCTCTATAGTATAATTCAGTGTATAATGAATGCAATCAGGATAAATAAAGCTATTCACTTTCTTTAACACCATAATAATTAATCATAGGTATAATAATCAGCGATTCCTATGAATTCGTTCACATAAGTTAGTTACTTTATATGAGCAAATATTATCACGCAATATGAGTATTATTGAATAGTATATTTTTCTACATATCAAGAGTAGTTTTATCTTACTCACTGCTGCTTCTACGTATTTAGCAGTTCAACTTTATATTATCACTCTACGTTTGAATCAGTTACCACTTGGTTTGATTTGTAATCTGAATATTCTTCTCTTCTAAACTTGAGATTTTGTTTGTAGCATGTCATTATCAAAGAACCTCAGAAAATATGAATGATTGTATTACCTTATCAATATATCTGCCGTTTCCATATTGTATCAGTATCTTCATGTGATCTGTATAGTACTAAGAATTTCGTCTTTTGATATATAATTGTTAGTATACTATCATTTCTATATTGATCTGATATCATAATCAGAAATTCTGCACTATTATGTAAATTAAATATTTTCTTTAGCTTTTATACAAACAGTCATTATTAGTGGTTGTAGTGTTTTGAAACGCTATAAAATAACTTAACTTTCTTGTTTACATATTAATACTATACTTGCAGCTATATTTTTGTATATGGATATTAGAAAAGATGAAACTATAATTTGAGGAGCAAAAAATATATATAATAAGTTTCTTCCTTGTAAATAGGTACCTTATACAACTTTGGGAACATATTCCTTAGAATAAATAATTCACAGCTTTGTCTCAAAACATACACCCAAAAAAATAAAAATAGCTATTATTTATCACTTAATATGTCTTATACAAACGATATTTATATATAATAAAATAATAGATATTATATATTATAATATTATATATAATATATATATATATATTAATTATTATTATATATATATTATATATAATATTATATATACAATATAATTATTATTAACTACATATAACTATATCCTATAATACATAACAATATCAATACGTACATCATACATACATACAGTTAACATCATCCATCATACTAATCTTTCCAAGCTATCTATGCTAAATCTATATGTTGCAATCAGCTTAAAACTGCAGCTAATTACATACAAAATATTACATACCAATAAAAATATCACTACTCGATCTTTTATTATAACTTACTTATCAAAATGGTATGCGATAGCAACTATAAACATACTTACTCTCTATATAAGACCTCCCACTAGCTATGAAAGTCTGAGACTATTAAGAATCTAGAGTTGATCTCACGAACTAGATAACATAATATTACAATAAAATCAGCAATAGTTTTTTGCACTCATTCATTGATCTATCCATTGACCAAGCAAACTAATTACATTAACATGTAAATCAAATTCGGACAATCATTGAGTTTCCTACCGATCTATCTTGAATAAGCCTTAGTGATACGAGTCAAATTAGCATATTTTATATTATGAGAATTTCCGATATACAATTATATGTGTCGAACAATTGAGAATTCACAATCTAAAAATGACCCAATACACAACTTATTCTCTACATAAGATAGTACATTATACATTCTTTAATAATATGATATTTGAGAAGACACAAATATAAGCACATCATTGTATTTATACTTACAGCTATGTATACAGTGAATGGAGAATAAAACTAATGTACTCATTTTTTTATTCAATAACACTCTGGTCACGTACTTTACTCAGGACCAATATTAGTAATGTATTCGTGCTTTATACTAGAACCATACCTATACATACGACTTACCCCAAAACACTCTGGGATCAATTACGACGAGTACACTACTTAGTGATCAGGATACACTTATAGCTACATACATAATTACATTATCACTTGCATATCACCTAGTTAATATGGGGCAGATGCATGAAAATGACATTAGTTTGAATCATAAACTGTGCTATGAAGAAATCGGGGCAATACACAAAAGCTTATAAAAAATTGATTCATAAATGGCTATGGGGATTAGAAAGACTTATGTAATATACTAAAAAAGAATTACTATTAAGATTTTACTTTTTATGCGTTAGAGAACTTCTCTCAGAAGCTAATGCTAGCTATGATTATCTGTTATATATCAAAATTTATTGTTAAAATTCGGTTTTTTAGTATATGTTGCTTGATGATATTTATATGGATGTATGCATGTATTCTCACAATAATCTATATAGTGAAGATACCTTTTTCACGTGACACTCTGAATGTGCCAAATAGAATATAAAGAAAAATTTAAAAAAATTATATATATATTATAATTTACATCTATTGTCAATAGGACCTATTTTTTATCGTTAATACGAGTCAATAATTTGCACTATCATTGTTCCTAGTATTATAGATAAATAAGTTAACTATAAGCAACCTAATCAGTACACAATTTTTATTCTTATTACATTGAAAATACCCATGAACACAAAAAACAAACTATTATTTGGTCGATGAAAGGGACACCCCGGTAGTGAGGAGTTTACATTAGTAAAGACACGAAGAGAGAGTATACCTTTTCATATAACCTATTTGAACACAGAGAAAAAGAGCCAAGGAACGTTAATTCACGTTGGACATATGGTTGGAAGAGTAAACACAATGCTTTAGAGCATCGTCTGCTTTATAATTCTGAGTATTCTTACGACAAACAGAATAGTTTGAAATTTTGTTCTTTTTACCACTATTGATCTCATATCATTAGATTGTCACATTCACTTATAAGGATGTATTTGGACAGGAGACAATTAATAGTTTATCCTTGCTCACATAGAGAAGAAAAACACTAAAACTTCACTGTATATTAGTTCCTCATAGAGTTAGGTCCACTCCTTTGTTAACTAACATCTTGAGTGTAAACTGTAGTGGAAAAAATATTCTTGTCATTCAACATGACCAATATGCCCGTACTTTGACATACCTTTAATAATAACTTCTATTAGTTACTGTTTACACATTTGTTATATCAATGAGGCAATGATTCCAAATTAGATCGATGTTAATGATAATATGTGCTTTGAATATTTCTTGCAACTGAATGTTTGTTATTTATTGATTCTTTATATCCCTATTAATATATGTTATGGGTATTATGATATTAATCTTCATTCTGTTATAAGAGTACCTTATATGATATATCCTTGATTGGAAATAATAGTTATATTGTGGAAAATACACGTGAATTTATTACTGATAATCTACTATTAAATTCACCGAATGTCTCAAACAATAGAAAATGGCAGATATTGCCCACATGTGATACAATTATTCAATTCACCGCATAATTATTGAAATATGATATATTTTATGTGCTTTTTTCACTATATCAATTTATTCCCAAATCTATTTGTATTTAATCTAGTTATTTTTCTACAGTATAAGAGTGAGGCTACTGCATATAGATAAATCCTTTAATAGAGAGGTATGAACGTTATCTGATAGTATCGATGTGAATTCTAGATCCTTATATGCCGTAAATCATCATTATTGACTGTTCCTGTTGATATCTATAGTTATCTTTCTTATTTTCGCACTTTATCCTCTTGAAGATCAGATATTGTCTTTTATTCTTCAAATAATATGTAGTTATTATTTACTTGTTATTTCACTACAAGATGAAATCCATAGTAAATAGGGTTTATGAGTGGTCACTATATAGTAATATATATTTGATACCATATTCTTTTTAGAGTTTCCTCTCATGAATATGTAATTATTCTCCGAATTGAGCAGCACAAGGTGTATTCACACTATATCCTCACGTGTTTAAGCCTTCTTCAAGGATGGAACTTCTCTAAATGGTAGTTGATTACTTATCTATAGAGATCCGTAACAGAGAAGTAGTATGCAGAATGATAATTTCAATGATTTTTAGAGTTCAATTCCACTTCATATATTAATATTAATATATATTATAATTTATAATATAATAATATTATAATATTAATATAGATATATATATTAATATAATTATTATATTTAATTATTATAAATATATTATATATTAATATATTATATATATATATATATATATATATATATTAATAAATTAATAAGATATCTATATATATTATATATTATATATTAATATAATGTGATTATGATAATATTAATATAATTTATTATAGTAATTTATATAATTAATAAGGACCCTTTAACTTGTTGATGAAAACTATTCTATTTCTATTCCATCTATTTCGATAGACTGTATCCTATAAGACTATGAATTTTAAAATAATTTTATAATTCTCACTAATTACACTTACCACTAAATCTTATCCTTCGACATGAAAAATTAACTTTAACTTTAACTTTTGACATCAACTAATATAATTAATATATAATTATATCATATGTAATATTATTATTAATATATATTAAGTAATTTATATATATATAAATATATATTTAATATTATTAATATAAATATATATTATATATTAATATAATTATATTATATATAATTATATTATATAAAATATATATATATAATAATTATAAATAGTATAAATAATATTAATTATTAAATATATATTAAGTATAATAATAAAATAAAAAGGTGCAATAAACTATCTTTATATATATCTATTTAACATTTGAAATTATTAAAGTATTTCATGAGAAATTATAAAACTACTATTATATATTAACACACTCACTAACGAGAACATACGTTATTACGATATACAACGTCTGTAAACTGATGTCTTAATAATGTAATATAAGAATTAAATAAACCTTATTAAAATTATATTATCAATTACTTAAGAGTTTGAACGTCACGTCATACTAAATTGTTATAGCAAACTGCTCGTATATCCTGTGGACCTCGTATCCTTTAAGACGATCGTATTTAAAATGTTGAATAATAACAAATTTTAATTTAAATGCAATTAATTGATTATATAAGATGGTTTAGAATTAGAATATTTATCTATTAAAATATATATTCAAATAGAGGATGAATTAATAAGAGATTGAGTATCATGGGTTCCGCAAAATATTATGGTCATCAAAATTGTTGTAACATATTAATTATCATATCGGTGTCTACATAGCAAGTAAAAGATTGAGATAATCACTATAACTACATAATACCTTTATTGATTCAGGGATCCTGAGTAAAATAAATAAAATCACATTTATATAATGATCAAATTGTACTGGATTTTGGTAACTGACTATAGTATTTTTACCTAAATTAGTAAAGAAATAATATTTGAAACAATATAGCTATTATGACCGTTTCTGTATGTATAAAATAGATCATATAATTCGAATAATATTGATAACAATTTATGTAGAGAGTTTTTTCAATCTACAGAAGAATCATAAATACAACAATAATAACTGAGAGAATGAGCCAGTTATAAAATTTACATGATTCAATTATTACTTTAACCGGAAAATTTGTTATAATCTTACTTCACAATCAGATTTTATATATGATTAAACATCATAAGGTATAATAAATATGAAATTTAGAATCAAGTTTATTCAATACTCTTGAGATATGACAATTGAAAGATTTTTATAAGCTTATATGAATAATGTTATCTCAATTACAAACGCCACAAAACGAAGTATTAAATCTAAATACTAATATAGCTAATTTGGTTAGAATACAGTTAAACCTAAAAACCTGTGGATATTAAAATATAATCTACTAAACCTAAATTATTATTATAAAGTAAGCTCAAAAAGATAAAATCTAAGCCTTAGATATAATATAAACTATTATACTGATATCAATATATTAAATAATAAAGATATGAAATAAATGCATACAACCTTTTAACTCTCATCTATGGTTATTCATCGTCATATACATGAATTTTTAAGTAGTTTGCATTCGGACGAAAATTCTAAAGAGATTACTTGTAATTATAGTAAGCTTTCAATTATCCTTATCTATGCAATTGAGCATTTCCAAATATTCAATTTGACACAGAGTACACATTTTCGTAAATACGTACAATATCATTAGTACATTGGTCAACAGTATTTCATTTGCTGCTAATTTGAAATAGTTGATATTATTGATCTGCATAAGTATTATCCGTGTTACGTACTATAGTTAGGACAATAGTTTAATACATAAATATTTAATATTTATATATAGATATTAATATTAATATTAATATATAATTAGTAATAAGTATTATATATATATAATATAATAATATTAATATTAAATTTATATAATATATTAATAAATTATATTGATATATATTATTATATTATAATATATGATTAATATTATAATAAGTAATGAATATAATATATATATATATATTATATAATATATATTATATATGTGAACGATACACTCCTAGTATTGGACCTGACTAGGAAGGTTATAGATCTACAATAGAATTCTATTCATATCGCACAGGAACGCTGGTATATACTAATCACTTCTCGCTGATATGTACAAAGTATGTTTTATCTACCAGGAGGGGCCGAGCTAATTAAAAAACTATCGGAGCTCTTTAAATGTTCGGTATCTCTGTAGTTCTCCGATCTCTCATGTTACCTATATACCTATAAGATAAGGGATTAAAGCACTGTTTAAAATAAGGTAGTTTTTATTTTTATATATCCGTATATATATATTAATAATTATATTATATTATATATATATATATATTTTAAATATATATATATATATATATATACTATATATTATATATATTAATATAATAGTATTAATATATAATATATATATAATATATTATAATTATTATTTATTATATTATATATTATATTATTATATATATATATTATTATAGCTTATATTATAAATATATATATATTAATATTATTATATATATTAATTATTATTATATATGGTCATTATTATTTTATTAGTATATTTAGGTTAAAGTAGTGTCAGAGCGAGTTGAAAACTGAATAGACTAGAATTTGGTGACGTAAAACAAGGTGTCAAATTTAGTAAATGTAATATAGTAGAAATATGTTTGAGATTCAAATCAATTTAATTCACATTGATAAACAAATTAATTGTAATGTGAAAGGAAAACTGAACTTTAAGATATTTTTTATTTAGGATATATTATATAAGCCGACGATGAGTGAGTTAATTGACCTAAGATTAAATACAGGAAGCTCTGTATTGCAAGTGAATTAGTAGATAATTATATGATGATGTATGGTGGTATAGTACTACTGAAAATGAGTAAATTATAAAAAGCATATATATATCATAATGTGAGTATAGCTGAGTTAGTGTAAGTAAATAAATGGAGTTCGAAAATGAGTAGGATATGTAGTTTATTAAGAATTAATAAAAAATAGCGTAGTAAGTGAGGCAGGGATATATTATTTATTATTGTTACTTCATTTTAATATTTTTATAATATATTCTTTTTAAGTAGGATGGGGTATTTTACACTATAGTCAGAAAGAAATAGAAGTAGAGAGTTGCGAGCATGAGGGGAATAATGAGATGTATAGAAATGAAGTGAGAAATTAGTTTATATAAGAATAGATGGGATGGAGTTAGCCCTTAGCCTTACTTAGTTATAGGACGGATTTGATGTTAGTTTATTGTGAATGATCATTATACTGATATGAGATTTGAAGAGGATTGGTTAGTGAGGAGGTTGAGTCAGGGAGTGTGTAATATATATATTATATAAGTAAGGAGGGGTTTGAAAAGAGTTATAAATTGATACTACACTCTAGTAATGATTATACTAGGTTATACAGTGTAGTGCAGATGAGTAGTAAGTGTCCTACGGTGTGTAATAGTCATTAGCTTAAGATATATAATAATGGTATTATATAAATATACCGAAACAGTATCTATCGAGACTCATTATATAACTACCTATTATATATAACTTCTATACATAGTACGCCCTGTTGCATAAATATCTACATAAAATAATACCTTATACCTAAAAATTAAATAGAATTTATATTCTTCTTATCTATCTCTAATATTTCATTCAATCATTATTGATTTTATAATGTTAATAAGATTTATGATTACCACAATACCTCTAACCTCAATACTACCTTAAAACGTACACCTATTCGTTTTTAACCAATCAGCCTTCAGTCACTTACACTTAGTATAAGTGAGCTGCCTTTATATGTAGGTTATTATTGATATCTTATTTATATTTAGTCTTATATAGTATTATACACAATATATATATATAAACATATTATTAATACTATTATATTATATATCTATTCTATGGGAGGGTTTTTTTTAATTTTCAATGTATGAATATAGAATAGTTATAGTTATGAAAGGGGGAAATAATTGTGTTGATATTAGTGAGTGAGAATTGGAGTGTGTATCTGACGAGCCAACTAGTATATACTATAGTAGTTTCCATATTACTTATATCTTCATTCCCTAGGACTCTTAGTTTTCATCGCATGAGCATTCATTACTAACTCTTAATTATATACTAAATACGATTCTAGAATGATAAACTAGATTATTAGTGAATACTGTATGTATATAGAGTTGTGATTGATATATAATATCGATTTTTTTATTATTTTTTACTAATTAGTATTACTATTTTTTCTTACCTATAATGGAAAGTTTTAATTTTAGGATAATTAACTAAACTTATTAGGGAGAAAATAGGTTCTTGTACTTATTATGTACGTACATGGTTGTCTTAGCAGGTGAATGGTAGTTTGTAGGTATGATATTGAGTGTGAGAAACAAGACATTATAGCAGATAGTAAAAATATTGGGTTCGTGAATTCTTCGATTTGAAAATCTTCTTTTATAGTAAGGAGAGTCTTTAATTATTAATATGTTAATATATTTAATGATCTTAATTATTGATTATAATTGAGTGAGATTAATATTATATTACTTAATTATTATTATTATTAAATATTCTTATTATTATATCATAGTTGGAATTTGTAATTAAAGTAGTGGATTTAGTTTATATTTAAAATTTTGCAGTAATCATTGAGGTCTAGTATTGGGGTAATACTGGTCGTTTGTCATAGATTGAGAGTAGGTGAAGATACTAACTTTATGTGACTGTAATAATAAGTTCCGACTTGGTATCTGTAGATAAGTATTGGAAAAAAAATACTATGATACAACTACAATATAGGGTATATATATATCTCATTAGTGCCTAGAGTATGAACAATTAAGCTATTAAATTGTGCACCAAAAATTTGTTCTCCATTATAAGCTCACGTGGGTAGATCTTGACATAAACCGATCATATTTTGAGAATATTTTGATCACTATGGAACTTATTAGAATATCACAACTAAACAGTGCTGAAATCGAACATATGGTATTGATTTGTCGACATTTGCCACAATTTCATCCTACTACCAAATGAATAATAGGATACATATTAAGGTCATATTTTCAACTTTTACAATTGTTATTTAATTTTATTATATATTGATTACTGAAATATTAAATAATTTTCAGTTTTTGTCCCCTGCATTTAGGTAATTTCTCTGTATATTTATCCGATAATTACTGGTACAAGAATTGGTTCTTATACCAATTACTAATTCTTCAAGTCATTTATCATAAGGTAATGCATTAGAATAAGTATATATTTGTATTATTGTTATTTATTTGATCTCGTTATCAGTATTTTTTATTATGTGACCTATTAATATCGTTTTTTATTATATGAGGAGCTGTAATACGTTATTGGATTCCATTTTTGAAACTAGCTTACTTCTTTTATGGAACTTATATATCATTATTTTGAGCCATATTATATATGTCCAGCACGTACTAGAGGATATTAGTTTATCCTGTTGGCTATATAGTATTACATAATATCCCTAATAGTATGTGCTCTGGCACGGTGAGCACTTGAACATATAAGAAACATAAATACATAAGTAAATACATAAATACTGTGGTAACTAACATATGACTGTATAATAAGTATTATAAAAAGTAATAAAGAAATAATGGAACTATCTAAAGCTGCTTGATAATTCATGAGAAAAATGAAAATCAAAAATGGAAATAAATATAATAAATAAAAAAAGGACTTTATGTATCCATTAATATTTATGAAAATTAAATATAAATATATTAAAATATTGTATATATAAAATATATAAATAATAGGTAATAATAATAATTTAAACTAAACTGATATTATTTATTTGAAATATAAAACAACTACAATAAAAACTTTTGTCATGGTTACTACTATATATATATAGTAATATAAATTATAGTAAATACTATTAAAACTAAATATATTAGAAAAATATTAATACGGAGATAAGGGTAGATCATATCATGTAATACTTTGAGAAATATAAATAAAATCCCCCAGTTGGAATACTAGAATAATACCGAGTATTGGCTTCTTCTAAGATATACATATAAATAAAAAGTAGTGACACCAAAATAAATATAGGTGCACAACTATCGTGTTCTCATTTACACAGTCGCAAATTTATTCGACTATTAAACAACTACAAACAATTAAAGGCACCTATAAATTGGTGACTCGAGTAGTTTATTCTAAAATAATAATAGAGAAAACATGTCAAGCTCTCAAAATCCGTGAATCATTTTAGAATATGTATCATATTTACTAATTAGTACCAGAATAAATATTATAAGTAAGTATTATTCATTGTATACTAGTTTAAGGTTACGTGTTTGCGAAATTTATATAATATCTAAAGATATGTAGTGTGAGTAGTAAATATATGTATACACGTTCAATATTAATGTCTGTCATCGTAGCGTATATACAATAAATATAGTGACGAAAATTTGCGTAAATTTGATGACTAAAACCTTTATTTCTTATGTAAAATATTTTGCGAGCAAATTCACTGTTTTAGTTGTCGTGACAAAATACATTACTATATAAATAAGAGATAAGTATAAACCCCTAGTTGTATCTGATATAAAAAGTCGATTTTTGTCTTATAGTTTGGTTGTAAATATCATATTAGTCCGATCAATGGCTTTTTTTTTGATGACTTTATCTTTCTCGTTATTCAATTGTCCGGGAAGAACAGCCTCTCTAACTAGCTCTTCCTTATGATTCACATAATTTAAACATTCTTCTTTTATTAACGCTGATTAATTCGCGTCGCTACAGATTTTCTGATACCTGGTCCGCTAACCAAAAAACGTGGAGCTTGATTCCCTTGCTGAAGGATGTATGAAAAGTTCGGTTTGCGAATATTAGCAATTAGAACGAGTAATCATAGTGCGATAAAGCATATAGACAACTTACGAGAAGTATAATGTTTTATTCTAAGAAGGTAAACGAAGTTAGTACAAATTATGTAGTCCATTCAAAAAACCATGTCCTAGTCATTGTTATATTAACAAAATTTGTAGCCCTTCTACAAAAACCGTGAGCTTGAGGAACAACGCGGCCGTGGTAATGAGTTTCGAAGATAAGCGGGATAAAAGGAGCATTACTGCTGGACTATACGAGCAGGAGAAGGAGAAAGCCAACAGTGTGGTACGTGATGAAAATGGCAGATGAGAATTCTCCGTCACAAAAAGAGGGTGGAGGAACATGGAAGGCCAGTAATATAGCCCGAAGGCAAGAGAGAAATGGAGGAGAAAATGGCTGCGCTAGAGAGAGATGATAATCACTGAAATACAAAGGTCTGCTCTGATTGGGATTGCTGGCATTTGGAAAATCGCAAATGGAACCCCGCGGGTACAAATAGGTGACCTCTATTGACTGCAACAGGTATTTTAGAGTATAAAAGAAACGAGACGAAAAAAGTTGAATCTCGATTCCTAATCTTTCACGTAATAGTAGTTATGAAGTCTGAGTATGTGAGTGGAGAGGTATGAGTTGGGCCAGTAGCGAAAGGAATGATTAAATAGGCTGTGTGTATAGCTATAAAGTGAGAAGAATGGGAGATTAAGAAATAGAATTGAAGAAGAAGGGAAGCAGTTGGAGAATATAGATTAAAAAGTACAAATTTAGTGGAGCTCAGCAACCCATCGTAAGTGAGAAACAAGAGATAAAAAGTAACACGAGAAAGTATCTCTCAAAGAACAGGATACATGAAAGAAGAATGGAAACGTAAGAGTATAGACTGCCATTATAATTAGTAGTTTCGGAAGGAGGATGATTTGGTTGAGGGATACGGATGGGATCCTGTTCTGAGTCTGACGCGTGAGCGTAGAGTGAAAAGGAGTGTGTTAATTCGGGACATCTCCCAAAATTATAAATTTAATGTGTATGGTACAAAGGAGGTTGAGGAGTTTTTTAGGGAATAGGAGGGTTATTGTAGGGAGAAGTTTGACGAGAATAAGGTATTTTCTGTGAAAGAGTTGGACGAATTTTTAGAGGGGCGTATGTTGAATTTTATAATGGCCGTCCCAGTGTGGGTAAGCCAAAGTCATGAGAGTGGTTTAAAAAGAGAATAATGGACCAGGTTATGAGAGTGAAAGCGGGAGTGAATTATAGAAAGGTGAACAATTTTGATAAGGCTATGCGGGGAAAGAATGAAAGGATCGATATGTATGCACACTGAATGGAAACCTTGGCGAGAAAGAAGTTTGGGGATGATGATGTGGATGGGAATAAGAGATTGTTGAAGAAGTGTTTTGGATACAAGTTTCCGACCTCGGGACAGAACATTCCGTGATCAGAGAGTTCATAGTCACACTGTAAGGGAGAATGAGAAAATGCGATGGGCGGGATATCGATTGATCTGCGCACAGAAGATCGTGCACCTTGGTAAATCGTTTTAGTATAGATACCGAGCACGTGGGTTTTGAATTTAGGCATGTAGTGATATACTAAACTGAACTAGCGCGCGTAAACTGTGTTATATTGTGATATAGGGGACGTGAATGCAGCAAGTTGAGAGGTGTCGTCAAACACCCCAGTATATAACATATAGGGACTGCACTGAAGGCTATACCCCTAAATAGTAATTCCTGGTGAGAGTCTTTTTTATATGATTTCTTCCTGCTTACGTTGCGTTCTGCTGTGCAAGCGATGATAATACATACAGGGATAACTCTTTTCCGATAGGCAATGAGGTTGTAAGAGGTATCTAAAATCTTCTCGTCATGTCCGATTTTGGTTTACAATCATCATTAAGTTGCGTGGTGGAAAATGTGAATTGTGCGATGTAAAATATTGTATTTCATCACTTAAATCATAGGTTCATATAAAATATAGGCTATATATTCAGGGTCATTATGGAGATACTTAGAATAGTTCAGTTTGAATAACTCAAGAAAATGTGAGTAAAAATATGTGATATTTGTTAAAATGTTTTCTGTTGTGGGATAAGAATGCCCTATTGATATTCTGCTACAACGTAACGTTTATGATAATCGGCGTAACATCATTTGAGTGTGCATTTTTGATATTAGTGTAGATGTTAGAAACGGTCGATATTGTGTTCAATTATCGACTACCCGGTTGAAACTGTAATACGAACTGAGCATAAGGGCTCGGGTGTTAAAGGAGAAGTGCGGTAATGATTTAGGCATCAATTATGAGGTGCGGATATTGTCCTCAAGGTTGTTAAATAAGCGAGAGGCATACCGTTAAGTAGGAACTTGATGGTTTATAGAGGGCATTTTCTAGATGTAGCGAGGTTAACCCTATAGAAAACACATTTATTGTAACCTTAAAATTGGGAAATATACGTGAGCATGTGGCTGGTATATATATAGTAGTTGTAAGTGTGAGATGACTAAAAACCAGTATTCGGGATAGGTTAATGACTTATATCTCATGGATGTGTACTAGGTCTTGTAACTTATGAGTGTTTATATGGATGTACGCTAGTTCAATATACCGTTTATGTCAGGTATACTGTTATGTAAACTTGAAATAGGAATGTAAAATGTGAAGTTGAGTATGGGTAAACTACTGTAACAAAATTTAAAAAGTATGTAGAAGCCATGTTATAAACAATTCTGTTTATGTAAAGCGGGTTATCCCCTTAGAGGTTCAATATTGGTAGAATATATATACCACTCGTGTAGAGATATCTTATATAAGGTTTTGACTACATGAGAATAATGTATGAGGATATAAGTGTTCGATTTTTTACCTAGTTGGTCTTAGTGAATGTAAGTTATGATAGATATAATGGATTTATGTGAGTAGAAGGTATTACGAGGTTCGTTATAGGCTTTGAGTATTGATACTGAGAGGTGTATGGTTATTATAGTATTTAGTTTATTATAAAGGATGACATATTAATAGGAAATGAATATAAGGGAAATCAGAAATGAAGTTTACGTATTATAAGGTATAATTATATATTATATATTATATAGGTCATATTACAGGAATTAGTAAGTGTTGGTACCGTGAGATATGTAATATAATTTTAGATAGAGAATAACGCTTAAGGATGGAGTAATATAATAGGCATGGAGGAGTAATGAAGTTTTTTTTAATGTCGGATGAAGTAGCAAGACAAAGTAATATGTGTTATGGGGATAAGTTTGAGTGCCAAAAGGGCAATATATTATATTTCTATTATATTTAATATTAACCTGATTCATAGAGATAGAGATATGATAGTAGAAGAAGGGTGAAATAGTAGATGGAATACATGTAAGTATATATTTATCTTATATACAATTTTATATAAGAAAATAAGACACAGATATAACCTCTATATTATATTGTTATATAATTTATCTATGTATTTACGGTATTATATATAAGACTTAAAATAATATTTTAAATTATATATATAAAATTTATATATATATATTTATATATATATATATTTATATATATAATATAATAATTATATAATATAATATAATTATTCCTACAGCAGGTATTTATATATACTTGTATAATTAATATGTTTATGAATACAGAATGAATATATATTTATTTTTCGATTAAGGGCCCATGCGAAAGGTTAAATCTCCTCCTGATGAAAATATAGGCGGTAATCTCCTCAGCAAAAATAAGAGGATCACATCCCCGCAGTCCCCACAACAACGTTTATTATTTAGTTACGATCTACTTTTACTGATTCTGTAATAATAAAGAAACTACATCCAGCAGCTTAAGATGAACGCTCATTATATGTAGGAACTTATCTTGGAAGTATCAGATTGCAACTTTGGGATTATGAACTTTGGGACTACAATGTAATGTACTTCAGTAATTTTTTTATCTTATAGATATAGCTGTATTACTTATTTATTATTAATTATATTATTATATTATTATTATTATTATCTATTATTATATTGATTATTATTTATATATTAATTATTATATTTTATTATATTATTATTTATTAATATTATTACTATATTAATTATTATTATATTATTAATATTTATTAATTATTATTATTATTATATATTATTATTATATTATATTATTCATATATTAATTATTATATTAAATTATTTTTATCATTAATATTTATTAATATTATTATTGATTATTATATTATATTATTCTATTATTATTATTATTAATTAATTATCTTTATTATTATTTCATATATTATTATTATTATTATTATTAATATTATATTCATTATATTAGTATATTATTATATATATTTTAATTATTATTATTAATTAATTATTATTATATAATTATTTAATATTATTAATTATATTATTATTATTATTAATTGATTATTATTATTATTATTATTATATTTAATCTATTAATTTTATTATTTTATTATTTACTAATTATATTATTATTGATTATTAATAATATTATATTATATTATTATTATTATTCCTTATTTATTATTATTGATATTATTATAATATTATATTATTATCTATATTAATATGTATTATTGTTATTATATATATTAAATAATGATTATTTATATATTATCTTATTAAATTATTATTATTTTTATTAATATTATTATATATTATTATTTATACCTATATTATTATTATATTATATTATTATATTATATATATTATTATTGATATTCATTATTTATATTATTATTATTATTGATAATTTTGTTATTTTTAATTATATTATTATTTAATATTTATTATATATTAATTATTATTATATTATTATATTAATTATCATTATTATATTATTATTATATTAATTATTATTATTATTATATATTATTATATTATTATAATTATAATTATAATTATAAATTATAAATTATAATTATAATTATAATTATAATAATTTAATTAAATTAAAATTAAATATAATTAATATCATGACCTCTTATATTATTATATAATTATTATTATTATATATTATATAATATATATATATTATTATTATTTAATATTATTATATTATTATTATTATTATTATAATTATTATATTTTATTATATTATTATTATTATTATTATTATTAGATTATTATTATTTATTATTATTATATTATTATTATTATTATTTTATCAAATAAATATATTATAATTATAAATTATTCATATTAATTATATATATTATTAAACAATTATATAAAATTTAAATTATATCACAATGTTACTATCCTATCTATCTACTAATTATCTATCATTTAATCTATCTATCTTACTATCTATCTATTCATAATATCATGCTATCTATCTATCTATCGACTTTCATCTTATCTATCTATCTATCATGCTATCATCTATTTCTATTCTACTATCTATTCTATTCTACATGTATCTTATTGAGATTATATATGTGATGAAGATTACTTAGTAAAGTCCATGGAAACTCCTACCAAAAAATCTAGTTGTGCTTGAAATGGGCATTTTACTAAAAATCTTAAAAAACAACAACAAAAAAAAAAAAAAAAAAATAAAAAAAAAAAAAAAAAAAAAACTCTTTTTTCAAACATATTATGAATATATTATTTAAATGTTACTTCCCTACGATTTTGGGGACCTCTCAATAACTGGAACAAAGTTTTCAAATAGTGAGGGTTATTTATGAGTCCAAATATGGTTAATTAGAACTTGTTATGTAGATGGATATTCAATGTTTAAAATTAATTCAATTGTATTCTTACTATGTACTAAATTTTTAATGTAATACTCACGATAGGACGAAAATAAGCAATATATGTCTAATTTTTTAACTATATTAATCTACTCCTATCTCTCTATCTATCTATACTATCATCTATCTAAATCTATCTTATCTATCTGATCTATCTACTATCTATCTACTATCTATCATTCTATTCTATATATCTATTCTATCTATCTTATCTATCTATTCTATTCTATCATTCTATCTATCTTCTATCTTATTATCTATCTATCTATCTAATATATATATATATATAAAATATAATGCTATAATAATATATAATAAATATAATATATTATATCATAATACACACATAATATATATAATACATATAATATATATATAATATAGATACATATATATATATATTAATATATAATATATATATATATATATATAATAATATATATATATAAATATATATATATATATAATATATATATATATAAAATACTATATATAATAATATATATAATTATATATATATATATATATATATATATATATATATAATTTAAATATTATTATATAATATATATATATATATATATATATATAGTATTATATTAATATATAATTAATATATATATATATATATATATTAATATCATAAATGCATATTCATAATACATAACAATGATTTTCATCGTAAATAGATAAATACATAAATATATATACCTAACTACATACATACCTACTTACAATCACACCTACATAAATACATAGAGAAAAGGGATAAAACTAAGCTATTGAAATAAGAGAGAAAGAAAACTTAGTTGCTTTGTTGAATCTCTGAAGATTTTATCTTATTTTGATGTAGAATGGGTGAGTTACTTATGATTCCTTTTCCAATAA
>JABUQX010025718.1:2500-13196 GCA_015478945.1 Trachelipus rathkii
TTTGCATATGTTGAAAAAAAACGATGAATTGAGAGTTGCTCTGTTTGTATGTGCTAGCAAATTTAAAATACCTGTTCTTAACAATTTAGGGGATAATATTTTCTGGATGTATAAAACCTCTAGAGTCTTTCCAAGAAATTACCAAAAAGTTTAGAGAATCAACATCTACAAATGGGAATGTCATAGCTTTTATAGTTAGCCTTAAAACCTCTATTGGGAAAACTGTATGTGACAAACCTGAAATATCTTAACATTCATCGTCATTGCTCAGTGGAAAAACAGTAGCCCAACTAAGCGAGAGACCCAGGCTGATAACTGGTCGGGTGGCAGAATGTGAATTATTATCTCTATAGGCTTCGGTTCATCCAACTCTGACATCCTACTCAGACGTTAAATCGAATACACCCCTCCTTGATTAGGGGCTCTGCCCGTGAACTGGCAAAAAAAAAGTGATTATGCATGACGTAAACTTTGAAAGCCGAACTTTACAGAAGATTTAACAGACCTGAATATTCTCTAGATCTGCTTTTTGACAACATGAAATTCGAAAATAAACATTTAGAGGATGCTAAATCAGAAAGGAAACGAAAGAGAAATACTTTGTCAACACCATGTTCCAGTACTGAGACTCTGAATATAATTCCTGCTGCTTCCAGTAGTGACGATGAAGTGGAGAATGTCCCAAGCAGCAAATTACTGGACTTCATAGAAAGAAGAAAAAAGACTGGGTACTGGGTACTGGGTACTGGGTACACAGGAAGATATCTTAAAATGGTGAAAATATAAACGCAAAGAGTATCCAGATTTGTCAAAAGTTGCTTATACATTCCTACGCTGCCCTCCGAGCAGTGTTCCCAATGAACAACTTTTCAATGGCGCTGGGCATATCTATGAAGACAGACGTGCCCCACTTCAAAGGAGATAAAGCTGATAAAAAATTATTTTTAACATATAAATTACTCATAATAAAATTTAAGTATTAGCAAGAAATAAATAAAGTTAGAAACATTAATATTTACATAGCCAGATTTCAAAATGGTGGAGATTGAGGAAAGTGGTTGGTAGGATGAGTGAAAAGTTGGGTCCCTGTCCATCCTGGAAAGTGGCAAAACTCTTCAATATTTACATATTCTGAGGTAAGGGCGTAAACCAAAGTCTTTATCTATTTTATATATATATATATATATATATATATATATATATATATATATATATATATATATATATATATATATATATATATATATATATATATATATATATATATATATATATATTTATTTATATTTATTTATACCAATATATCTATATATATATATATATATATATATATATATATATATATATATATATATATATATATATATATATATATATATATATATATATATATATATATATATATATATATATATATATATATATATATATATATATATATATATATATATATATATATATATATATATATATATATATATCTTTATATACATATATATATATAGAACTAAATGAATATGGATGTATGTTTATGTGTCTGTAGATATATATATATATATATCTATCTATATGTATATATATATATATATATATATATATATATATATATAATGGTATTGGATTTACGCCCATACCTCTGTAAGAATGTGTGTAAATTATTGAAGAGTTTTTGCCAAATTTTCCTGGATACGGGACTGGGACACAACTCTTCATTCAAATTACCAACCATATATATATATATATAGTATAAATATATATATATATATATATATATATATATATATATATATATATATATATATATATATATATATATATATATATATATATATATATATATATATATATAAAATATTACTAAAAATCGCAAAGCATCAGAATATTGTTGATAAAGTTGATATTCTTTTACTTGTCAATACAAGCGCACTAGTTTTCCAAAATTCATTTTTTGTAGCAATAATTATACAGTACTATTTTATACGAGTGAGTAATCTTTAATGCCAAAACTAGATTTTGTGTGAATCATATATTTCCTTAAGCTGCTTGTACATGATACCCAATATTTCAAGTTTATAACCAAAGTTTACAACCTTTGTGCAATTTTAGTTGGTCATTCCAACGGTTTCAAACCTTCAAAGAAATCAAGACATTATGAATACTGGCATGAGAACTTTATATAGTATCCTAATCTCTATCTTTCCAAACCAGATTTTAAATATTATTTTGGGTAATATTTTCCTTCAACAGTTTTTGCTGTAATTAATGTTATGGCTAAACAATATATCTACTGTAAATTTATCGACATATTTATTTGCATGCATTGTATACCTTGCATTTAAAAAGAAGCCGCCACTATATATATATATATATATATATATATATATATATATATATATATATATATATATATATATAATATATATATATATATATATATATATATATATATATATATATATATATATATATGCTAAGTTGGTTATTATTATTATTATTATTATTATTATTATTATTATTATTATTATTATTATTATTATTATTATTATTATTATTATTATTATTATTATTAGCTGTTGTTGTTGTTATTATTATTATTATTAGTTGTTGTTGTTGTTGTTGTTGCTGCTGTTGTTGTTGCTGTTGTTTTGTTGTTCTTCTTCATCTTCTTTTTCTCATTATTGTTGTTGTTGTTGTTGTTGTTGTTGTTGTTGTTGTTGTTGTTGTTGTTGTTGTTGTTGTTGAACTGTTTTCTCAATATTATTATTATTATTATTATTATTATTATTATTATTATTATTATTATTATTATTATTATTATTATTATTATTTATTACAATTTTATTATTATTATTATTATTATTATTATTATTATTATTATTATTATTATTATTATTATTATTATTATTATTATTATTATTATTATTATTATTATTATTATTATTATTTTTATTTTTATTATTATTATTATTATCATTATTATTATTATTATTATTATTATTATTATTATTATTATTATTATTATTATTATTATTATTATTATTATTATTATTATTATTATTATTATTATTATTATTATTATTACAATAATTATTTAAAATTATATTTTACCCATTCATGGTTTCAATTTTTAATTGTTTTTCTCTCTCATTATTTCCTTCCTTTCTTTTATTTTATATTAATCCCTTTTCTTCGTTGATTTATTCCTCTTTTATATTTAATCATTTTCCATGTTGTTGAGAGTGCTCATCAATCATCATCTCTCTCTCACAAAACATCCTTCCTTCGCACACAAATATGAAGTATGCGCCAGGGCTAAATCCGATGCAAAAGGAAACATTAAACTCATCATAAATACTCAAACAAAACACAAAACAATATTCTCGTATCTCTCATTTCTATCTTCGCGCTTGCTCTGTCTCTTCTCCCGCTACTCTTCGATCGTAGCCGTCCTGCCCGTGCGCCCCGCCTCAGTGCCTCCGTGGCCCCCCCCTTTCTCCTGTTGGCGTTGTCTTGCCCGCCGTGAGCCGCGCGTGCCGCCTACCCTCCCCCTCTTATGACCCCTTTGATTGTTCCACCTGGCTTCCCTCTTCCCTCCCCCACCCAGTGCCTTTTCTTCCCTCACCTCTGTTTCTGTGCCTTCACTCCTTCACCGTGTGCCCTTCCCCTCGTGCAGCCTCCCGCCTACCCCTACCCCTCGTTCCTCCCACCCGTCGGTGTTACCCTCAGCTTCCCCTCCCCTACCCCGGTTCGCACCTTTCCCCCCCCCGTCTCACTCCTCCGCTTTTCGGGCGTTCGGCCCTCCCTAGTGCCAACCTACCCCTAAGAATTGACAACAACACCCATAACACTTATACGCGTGCTGCCCACTGGGTCTCAAACCGACGCCACATCAAATACCCTTACATAGCCAGCCGCCCTCCCCCTAGACACACAACCACAGACCACACACATGATATATAGACACAACCACTATCCATAACAAATCCGCCCCCCCTCGTCGCGCCCCAGTGAGAGAGAAACTAACACAGAATACATCACTATACCCCTCACCCCCGTTTACTCCATCCCCTCCCCTCTCATAGCTCCTACTCTCAAAAAAATCCGCCCTTCCCAAAGCAGAGACCACGCCGCTCCGTTCCCTCCCATCCCGACATAGCCCTCAACCCCCTCCTTAACACTAACCACCACCCACTTAACAACACGTCTGCTATCCCCCGTATCCTCAGAAAAAAAAAAAATAAACCCCTAGCCTGCATCCCCCACTCAGACCAACCTCCACATTACGGCCCCTTGCCCCCCCCCCCCCCCCCTCGCGCTCTCTCTCTCTCGTATCGAAATGAAAGCCCCCCCCCCTCACGCCCTCCTCCCCCTCCCAACACACTATTTTGTGCTCCCTTTCCTCCCTGTGTCTCCCGCTCCCTCCTCTGTCGCCCCCTCCACACCATCCTCCTCACTACTACGACATCACTACCTCCTCACTCCATCACTCCTACACATCCTCCCTACAACTACCTACCTCCTTACTCTCTCCCCCCCACCCACACAACCCCCTTGTCCCCTCTCACCTCCTCACAATCAACACATGCCCTCTGCCCACGACATCTCACGCTTAACTGCCCACTACCTCCACCTGATATATATACCACCCAACCTCATTCGTAGACCCAGGTGCGCAGCCCCACTATGACGAGCACCACGCACTCACCAAAGATCATCTATCCACCCACACACACACAACCACATATCCCACCCACAGTGATCTAGATAGTCCACCATTACTCCCTGTAGTCTACCTCCTAGCACGCTATTACAGATACCAATCCGAATGTCGATCCATAACTTGTTCCTTCTCCCTACATATCTCAAAAGCATTCTTCTTGATATTCACCTCACTCCCCATAATCATATACATTTTTATATCCTCCGTGACCACTACCTACAGAAAGAACCGTCACATAAAACTCATTATACAACCTGTTTCCCCATGCTACCAAACCGCTTTGGTGACCAACGCAGCGCCCCATCACACCAAGCGCCACCCGCCCCCCTTCTCACTTCCAGTCACCATCAATTTTCGTTCCCCGTTGCCTCTCTCTCCTCGCTTTCCACCCGTTCCCTCGCTGGCGCTTTGCTCGCCCCGCCTCCGCTGCTGCCGGCCGCGGTTTCTGCGCGCGCGCGCCTTTTCGCCCGTTGCATTCTCTGCGCCTGCGCCTTTGTCGTCTGCTCACTGGCCTTTCCCGCTTTGCCTCTCTCCTCCTCCTCGGTTGTTCCTTTTTACCCCTCCCTGATTCCCCTCGTCCTCGCCTTTCACTTCCCCTCTTCCTCTGTTTTTGCCCTTGTTGCCCTCTCTCTCTCTCCTTTTCCCTTTCTCGGCTCCGTTGTCTCGTGTTTGCTCGTCGTTGCTGTGCGCCTGTTTTACCCCTTCCGTGTCCCTTCCCCCTCTCCTTCCGCTTCGCCCCGGTCCTCGCTCGCCGTGCCTACCACGTCCTCTGCTCCACGAACCACTTCACATAGTGGACATCTAACACTGTTACTATCGCGCTATTATAAATTACAGCCCAAACTACAAACAAAAAAACATCACCCCTCTCTTTTCGCCTCCCTGCCCTTTCTTGTCTTGCCCCCGCGGGTCCTGCCGTCCTTTTTCTCCTTTTGGGCCCATCCGCCCTCTTTTTTTTGTGCACCTCCCTCCCTGCTCGTCCCTCCCTCTGGGTCTCGTCTCGCCGGCCCCGCCCCCCTTTTCCCCCCCCTTCTCTTTATCGATATCTCGCCTCCCGAGACATATCCGACGCCAACGAGATGGCCGATAGTGCCGATCCCTACGAGGTTACATGCCAGTCATGACTAGCGAGACCATAGCGCACATAATCGATTTGCGCATCATATTACAGCCAGACCACAACGCTCCACAATCCTAAGCATAACTTAACCTCCCCTTTAGCAACGCCCTCAACTCATACACCTACCATACCGATATCCGCTACAAATACACAAAAATGACCCCCCCCTCTTCCTCCCCCTCCTACATGAAATAACATAGCTACTTTTCCTCGCCTTTTCCCCTTTTTCTTCTGGTTCACCTGCCCTTTCTGTAGCCAACCCCCTCACGCCTTGCTTTCTTCCTCTCCGGTCTTTCCCCTTCCTCTGTTCCCCCGCGCCTTCTTCGCGCGGTTTTCGCCGCTCCGCCACCTGCCCTTCCCTCCCTGCCCTGTCTCCCTCCAGTTTTTTCCTCCTCCCTGCCCTTTCTGCTCGCCCCTCCACTTTCCCTCCCCCTTCTTTCCTGTCCCCCGCTTTCCGCGCTCTTCCGCGCCTCCGCCTTGCCCCCCTCCCTTGTGTCCACCTTTTTTCTGCTTTCCGGTCCCGCGCGCCGGCGCCACGCTCGCGGCCCGTCTCCCGCCGCCCACTTCCTTCCCCTGTCCCCTGATCCCCCCTCTCTTCGCCTCCCCCCGCCCCTTCTCTACCTCTCTCCCCTTCCTCTCTTCTCTCTCCGCCCTGGGTTCTCCTCTCGCTGTCCTTCTTTCTTCCCCTTCTCTCTGCGTCCCCCCCGTCTGTCGTTTTCTTCTGACCCCATCCCCCGCATCTGACCATCGCGTTCCACCGCCGTGACAGGCCCCGCTCCCGCTTCGCCCGCCCCCTGGCGGTTCCCCTTCGCCCTCCCTTCTCCCGCTCTGCCTACCAGCGCCGCCAGTCCGGTCCCCCGCCACCCCCCCCTTCCGCCTCCCTCCGCCCGGTCCCTTCCCCTCTTCTGCGGGCCGCCCCTTCTCCCTTCCCTCCCCCCCCTGCTCCGTCCGAGCGCCCTTTGCCCCCCGTCTGCTTCCCGCTCCATCCCAGGCCGCGCCTCCTCCCTGCCGCCGCTGCCCCGCCCCCAACCCCCCTCCCCTCTCCTTTCCTCTCTTGTCCGGCCCTTTGCGCCGCCCCCTCGCTCCGCTTTTTCCTCTCCTTCCGGGCGGCCCCTGCCCGTCCCGCCTTCTGTCCCCTTTGTTATTCCCCCCGACACCCCGCGGTAGCGCACCTTCAAGGATGAGAGACTCAGCCAATCATATATAAAGGTCATAGAAACTAGAAGAAATATTTGGTCACTTATCTATACATACATCGTGACACAAGAGTAGCTTAGTATTTATTATTTTTCCTGTGTAAGAAAGTCACTTTGCGTTGGGGTAAATCATGTTTCCTCAAATTTTCATCTTCGTAGTGTTTCCAACTTATTTTTTACTTCTCCGTTAAGTGTATGTCTCTCTTTCTCTATCTCCTCCTTCTCTTCTCTCCTCTCTCTCTTCTCTCTGTCCTCTCATCTATCTTCATCATCCTCGTTCTCTCTCTCTCTCTCTCTCTTCTGCAATTATCTGACTCATTATCAGAAAGTGGGTGTTCAAATGACAAAATCAGAAGTTTTATTTTGTTCCAAATAATATAATATCGCTGTCTTATTTCGTTCGGAACCCGAATCACCAAGATGGTGCAGGTAACATTTAATAAGCCAATTACTTAGGAGCCGTGTACGTCACAGCAGTGTGCCTAAATGATCCCCTGGTACAACGCTGTGTACCTTAATGTTTCATTCTTTATATTTTTACATGAATAAAAACTGTTAGAAGAGACTGCCTCTTCAGCCGTTGTGGTAATTTCACCTGCTTAGGGAATTTTCCCAGAGCAGGGATTTGGAATGTAAGGTGTGCCACAATTGTGAATGCTGGGCACCAGGATTGTGTGCTTCGATCTCAACGCCCGTTCTGTCACGAAAAGGTCGGGCTTCGGCCTCTCCCTCTCTGAATTATACACAATTATTACACAATCTTTTAGTAAATCTATTCACTATATATAATAACAATGCATCTCAAGCAATATAACATCGTCAAGTGAAGATCATTGTAATTTATCACTTCACGAAAACTCCATTTCCATTGTGACTTGTTAAATAAAGAATAAAGAAAACCCTGCTCTCATTCATCATTCGTCAGTTCATAGGGCCATTAATTAGGATTAATTAAAGGGGATCAAGAGCGAGTCTTGATCATTTAACCCATTTTGTGTCACCAAAAATGGGTTAAATGATCAAGACTCGCTCTTGATCCCCTTTAATTAATCCTAATTAATGGCCCTATGAACTGACGAATGATGAATGAGAGCAGGGTTTTCTTTATTCTTTATTTAACAAGTCACAATGGAAATGGAGTTTTCGTGAAGTGATAAATTACAATGATCTTCACTTGACGATGGAAACAATAATAAATGATTGTTATTATAATTATAATATTTATAAAAGATTGTTAATATTTGTATAATCAGAGAGGAGAGGCCGAAGCCCACCTTTCGTGCGTGAGATCGAAGCACACAATCCTTGTTTCAACCTTGGCATTTGCCTCCTTCAAATTCTTATCCCTAATCTTTGACTCTCTGCCACGCCTTTACCAACGGGCTGAGAGGAGTCTCTTCTAACAGTTTTTATTCATGTAAATATTAAAGAATGATACATAAGTACACAGGTGTACAGGGTCTTTAGGCTACACATTCAGATTCTGATGCTGAGCAGACTATCTTACTATCCTGCTCTTCATATATATATATACATTACTATTAGATAAAGACAATTTTATATTCTTATTTAATTATATTGACACATTATTATTATTAAGCTATATATATTATATATTATCTCTATAAATCTTACTTATTCTATAATTTATAGTTATTATTATTACTAGCTGAAAAAGTATACTATATTATATTATTAATATCGTATATTACATATATCTAATATATATACTATAATAAATCTACTATATACTCTCATACTACGTTTTAAAATAATAACGTTCATATATATATATATAGTTACACAGCTGATACGTAGCATGTTCTTATATAATATAAGTAGTACAGTAAATATATATATCTTATTATATATTATATATAATCTATATATATCCTATATATATAGTTACTATATAATATTATATATATATATATATATTATATATAGCTATATAATTATATATACTTACCGTATATCTATACTTTCACAATTATATATATATATAGCAAAAAACTTTATACTGTACTCTATATATATGATATTATACCATATATATATTATTCATATATATGATTATATATTTTATCATTTCCGTATCTATATATATATATTATATACTCACTATATAGTTATCTACTATATATATATATAATATATCTAATACTTTTTAATTTATTATTTATATGCTATATAATAATATATATAGTATCGTATATTATACTAGTTCAACGTATCTAGATCCTCTATATATCAATATACTATATATCTATATAGGATAGTATATATATCATTATAAACCGTATCTATATATATATATATAGTATCTCGCTATAGTATATCATATATATATATATTCATTAATAATTAATGAAGAAGAAAAATATGGTTGAATAAGATTTGATATTAAATCGTCATTTATAGTGTATATGTGTAGTATCAAGTATAGGTGCACATTTTTACAGTATATTATTTTAATTAGTGATGATTAGCATAGCAGTAGTTATTAGTTGGGCAACCTTTATGTGGCATGGTAGGTACTTTGTTATTTGAGTTGAGGTTGGTAGTATGTTTGGGTGTATGTGTTGGTTTATTTATCGATGTTGTGAGGGTTATTGATTGCGGTGAGGTTATTTGAGTTTTATATGATATATATTATACTATATTACGTGGTAACGCAGGTAACATCCGCATCCGCATGCCGTACAGGTCATCACTAGTTTAAGCCAAGTGCGAGCCTTGAGGCCACTAGTGGATAGTTGTGCGGATGTTTTATCTGTCGAGATTTAATAAACGAATTTTAATAATAAAAATACTTTAAGATGAATCTGAACGCAAACTTTAAATGAGCACATGGGACTGCGACTCAATTATGTACATGCAATGACTATAGTTGATCTCGCCCAGCAATAAAGTTCATTAAATAATTTGATTCAACCCAGCATGCTCAATGAGATTAGGCGATCCCACAAAACACTCAGGCCTCTACAAACTTCTGTCTCCGATATAATAGACCATTAATTACAAAGCTAAGGAAAGCGATGTGTTGTAAAAACATGCTGCAAGAATGAAAAAATGACTCGCGGTTTATAAAAAAAATTGAAGGATAGTAATTAAAACTATGGTTAGAAAACAAGAATTTTTGTTTTTTTTTCTGTGGAAAATTAATGACTTGCTTGACTATTAGCAACTTACTTAATTCCCCGTTATAAAGGCAAGTTTTTTTGTAACACAATATTATATACAAAGTTAAATCCTCTCTCGCTGTTGACAATTTAGAATAAAGTTGAGAATACGACCATCTTATTAATATCACCCACATTAACAGGAAAAAAAACGAAATCTAGAGAACCAAGGTCATTATGAAATAAATCAATAACAGATTCAGCAAAATAATTTCTACAGTCCAGTAGGTGATGAAGAAAACGCATTAACCCAAAAGATGTATGTGGCAAATGATTAAAACTATCACCAACGAAAAACGACTAGATACAAAATGATGGTCTCATTCACCGTAATTTTGGTGGAAAGTTAGAGCATAAATGTTCCACGCTTAGTAAACTTGGCAATGGAAATACTTCGGCTTGGCCCTGTCCCCTTCAACTAAGTTTAACAGGTGAGAGAGTTATGGTAGCAATTGCTGGTCAATTAACTGGCGAAAGA